>VZRZ01003586.1:1168762-1184473 GCA_013398175.1 Climacteris rufus
CCGCGCGGCCCGTCGCCATGGCGACCCCGCCCGCCGGGAGCCGGGCCGGGGAGCGCGGCCTCGGGAGCCCCTGGGAATGCCCCAGCCCCGTCCCGGCGGGGCGGCCCCCGGGGACTGCCCTGCCCCTGGCTGCTGCTCCGGCCCTGAGAGGAATTCCCGGTACTGGGCGCGGAGAGCGTGAGGGCTCCGTGCTGCCGTGTGGCCGTGCCCGCGCGCTGCCCTCCTTTAGGGAGTCCCCAGGGAAGGAAACCGTTCCACAGAATCACGGAATGCGTCAGGCTGGAAGGGACCGCAGCGCGGCACCTGCGCCAACCTCCCTGCTCCAGCAGGGCCATCCCAGGGCACATGGCACAGGGTTGTGTCCAGCCAGCTCTGGAATATCTCTAGTGAGGGAGACTCCACACTGCCTCTGGACAAGCTGTTCCCAAAGCGTGGTCACTGCACAGTAAAGACGTTCTTGCTCATGTTCAGGTGGAACTTCTGTGCATCGGTTTCTGCCCATTGCTTCTTTCCTATTGCTCTGCCCCACCAAGCAGAGCCTGGTCCATCCTCTTGGCATCCCCCTTCTAGATATTTATACACATGCATGAGGTCCCCTCTGTCATCTCTTCTCGAGGGTGAACAGCCCCAACCCTCTCAGCCTTTCCTTTTAAGAAAGATGCTTCAGTCCCTTAATCATCTTTGTTGCCCTCCACTGGACCCACTCCATGTCTGCTTTGTGCAGCCTTAGTTAAAAAGCTGCATTTAAAAGCAACTAATTCTTTCTCCTACATGGAACGATTTGCAGCACTCTCACTATACAACTGAGGAGAGAATGGGAAACAAAGACTCTGTGCAGAAGCTCTTAACCAAGACAACTTTGATCATCTTTCCCCTGAGCTCATGACTGCTTTTCTCGTGTTGGTTGTGGGGAATGAACCTCCACGTCCCCTCAAAGCACCACTGTCCCCATTCTCTGCACTGCAGGAGGCAGCAGAAGGCAGCTGAGCTCCGTAACACTGCGCTTCCCAACAAGCACAGAATCTGAGCCACCAAAACATGGGAGAGCTCTGTGTGGGACAAATGATTGATTTTCATTCATATCTGGTTGAAACAATAATGCCCTTCTCCTTGGCTCATGGGTCTGGCACATCAATGCCTTTTGGCAAGCCCCCTCCAAATAATCCTAGATTTGCTAACTTGTTCTTGTTTGCCATCAGGTTCTAGAGCAACACACAATTGCTGCTATGCATGAAGCCAACAGCACAGGCTGAATGTAAAGTCTGGAGCAGGCTGCACAGATGTCAAGGGAAAGCTGGGGATATTAGTGCTTAAAAGGATGCCAGCTCTGAGTACACTGAAAGCAGGTGATTACAAACCAGCTTTGGAAATTACCATGGTTCTCACCCCCAGGCAGTAGCTAATCTCCTGAGAGCCCTAACTGGCTAAGCACTACCCACAGGAGAGCCACAACAGCTCTGCTTCACCTACTGTGGCTTCCCAGTCCTCATGTTATTCACCCAGAGGAAGCACAGCCCATTCGCCAAGTGTTTCCCCTCCCTAGCTGGGCAGTTCTGCAACCAGGACTCCAGTTGTTTGCCCTTCTCTTGTCTTGCAGTCTCCCAACAGCAGCTGATGACAGAGATTATGGGTACAATCATTCCACTTCATCTGGATCTACTAGAACTACAAGCAAAGTTCTCAGAGAGTCTAGATAGTTCCCCTCTGTTACCAAAATACCTTCACATTTCATTTTGAGCAAGAAAATTAGATAAAAACTGAATAGTCCTAATTTAGGTGAATTATGGTAAGAAATATTTCATTTACTTTTAGTAAGAAATCAATAATTGTGTATCACACGTTTATTATTTATTGTGTATCACACATATGCTGTGAATTCATTCTCTTCAGTATTACAATAAAAAAAGCATTTGCTTTGGAAATCTCCCAATAGTGCCTTCTGGTGTAATTGTATGTTTGCCCTTTTTTCACAGATTCGTACTTCTAGTGATTCTACAGTCACTGTTTTGCAGCCTAAAGCTTCATAAAGAAATGATGAGAAATGCAGCTGGCATAGGTTTAAGTATTTTTTTCTCCACTCCTAGATAAAACTTGCATGCAAAATATGAGGCTTGTTTTCTCTTTTGTTGCAAGACCTCAGGGGATAACTGTACAAAACTTAGAAACTTCCTTATTGTGCAACTGACAGAGAGATTGTGGACATGGTCCTTCTCTATGTGTTTTCTTCATATTTTTATTGTAAAACAGGTAAAGTATCTGCACAGAAAAAAATTATCACCTAATCAGCCCTAATGTTTTGATTTTTTTTTTATGTTATTACATGCCTGTTTCCTTGCTCTCTGCAGAGACTTTTAGAACAGTTTATGCCTATATTCAAGACAACCAAATTGTTCCAGCAGCACTGATGATGCCTGGTTTCCCACAGATCTGTGCTCTTTGTCCCTCTAATCCGCCCTGCTCTCTCAGCAGCCCTACCTTCCTTTGTGTGTCCTGTGACACTCCCCTGCAAGGGGACACGGTGGGGCTGGTCCAGGGCTGTATCCCTGTGCAGATGGAAGGGCAGCTTCCTGCCCAAGGGATCACACCACACCCGAGCTCCCTCCTGCCTTCCCCTGAGGCTGGCAATGATTATTTCTCTCTTCCATTTCTCATGAAACTCGAGATTCTTTCCTCCCCCCTAAACATGGAGATGGAAAAAGGAGGGGGTTAGCCTGACAGTTGAATAGAAGCAGACAGACTGACTGATCACATAAGCCTCATTTTCATTAGGAAAAGAAGTCCAAAATACTTTGTAACCTGCAGGTTTTCTTCCGACTTTTTCAAAGTAGGAGGTGAAGGCATTGTTCTGATTCTTGCCCTTTAGGTGTCTCAACATTAATGTCAGTATTCTTTACTTCTGCTCTGGATTACCCAGCACAGTCCAGCAGTGTTCCCAGGGACACCCTGTGCATCCGTGCAGGCACACCTGGGACAGGCCCGTGTGTCCATCGCCTGGGACACTTCCCAATGCAAACCCGCCAGGAAGGCACCGCAGGATACCCCAAGGGCAACCACATCTAAGCTTCTGGATGGGATCCAGTCTGCAGGGATAACTCAGCTTCTCCAAAGTTATTGTTAGGTAACCACTGTGCTGTTGCTGAGGAGTCCTTGGGGATTCGTGCTGGGGTGCAGAGAGGGCTCTGTAAGTGAGGGAAACAGCAGTAACCCCTGGAGGAGCTGCTACCTCCCCACAGCTCTGCTCGCCCAGGCCTTCACTACCAGTGGCTCAACAGCAGCCATTTGGCAGTACCCTTATACATAACATACCTAAAGATAAAGTACTTTTTTACTATGCTCTCATTTATGAAAGATCTCCATTTACTTCCCTGTCTCACACGTGGCTCTCCAAAACAAAGAGACCAGCGCAGCGGAAAAGTCTCCTGAGAGGTTCCTGTTCCCGGTGAAGCTGCACGGATCTCCCTAATCAGTCCTGCAAAGGACACTGTTCCCTGCTTGGTGAGAAAGGTCTGGTTTGACACAAGGAGCTGTGTGCTTATCCACGTGCAAAACAAAGCACAGTCCATCTGCAATGTCAAAAAAAGAGATTAACTTATGGACATCTGCAGCTAGGGCACAGAAAGCTCTGAGTAAGGGCAAAGCAAAGTCAGAAACCTTTTTAAAATAAAGAAATTTAAGGACAGTCTAGCTTTCAATTACCAACACTGCTCTTTCAAACAAAAACACATCAATAAGACTAGTGGGAAGCAGAGGGATGGACTGGCTCTGTTTCAGCAGAAAGCCTGACTATACCTGAATGACCTGCTCTTCCCTTTCCTTCAGGGCCCTTTTGCACAACATCTGCTCAGGAATCTGAGGGCCGAGTGCTTCAAGGAGAAATGTGTTTATTCATGAATGACAGTATGATGATGTAGCTGCCCGTAACAGCAGAGGACAGCAGTGTCAAAGCCTGGCTGTCCCTGGGTTGCTTCCCTAGAGTGGAGCACACTGCTGTGCAGACTTAGAAGGCCACATTTCCATTAAGTGCTGTCCCAACTTGACCACTTGCATGGCTGAGGGGGAGAACAGCTTCACTTGACTCAATGTAGCAACGCATCTCTCCCTTTGCCATTTCCTGGCACTTACATCCCCTGCACATGTCACCTGAACAGCCTTGTGTTGTGCTAAAGGAGAAGGCTGGACTGTGGCTGGCACAAAGATAAACACCATGGGCCAACATGAGGTGAAGCCCAAGTACCCAGCTTCTGAGTGCTGCAGATCCCACTCTGGCACAGGTTCCCTCAGTGACTCACCTTTTCTATCCCTCGCTTACCTGGGAAACAGGGAACGAACTCCTTGTCCATACTGTGTGAGAACAAACACTTGAGACAGGGAAAGCACGAGTACTTCAGATCAATGTGAAATTTAACAGATCCTCGTTCTTTCCTTTGCACATAACAGTTGTCACAGCCCCAGATTTGAGCACTTTCAGCTCACACAATGTGCTCCTGCACCGCTATCTTTAATTGGCACTTTCCTGCCAAGCCTCAGCATTTTGCGTCGGACCTTTTCCACGTGAGAGCTGCCACGAACAAAGCATCCCACTGACCCACTTAACTCCCACGTGAAGGCACATGAAGCTTCGCTTCAGTCACCAAACAGAAAAGAAAACACAGGAGCAGAAGGTTTTGATTAAAAGGAAATGAGCAAATGGCTTCAAGGCTCTTCGTATGCACATGGGCACGTCTGCGTGTGTTCACTCCTTGCAGACATTTGGCCACCCAAGGAGAAAGATCCTGTACAAAGCAGGTAGTGCTCAGGCAGAGTGAATTGGGTTTGATTCAAGATTTCCCGTTGGCATGAAGGTCCTGTGAGCCATGCAACATCCTCACAGGCCTCTTCCCCTGGCCTGGAGTGAGGCCTCCAGGGAGGCAGGGAGTGCTTCATTCTCCCAGACCAAAACATCAAGGAAGGTACCAATTAGAGTTAATTGTGGCATTTTGTTTTGTGGCATTTGGTCTTTGTTTTGTGACCAGAGCCTGAGTTGAAACCCCCCAAAACTGAACACAGGCTACTGGCAACAGCTTTCCACACTTTCTGAGCTGTGCTAGGTTTAATGCAGCAGCCTAGAAGATCATCTCTGGTCTTACCAAGGCATGGGCACTAAGTCATATATGTGCATCAGAGACCATATTTTTCCTGGCTGACCTTAGGCCTCTGGGAAGAGACACTTATAGGTCAAAATTACAGGAGTCCTATTTTTGTCTTGCACTTAAATTTACATTAGACAACGTTCCAGCCCCATTTCCGCTTCCCTCATAGTTTCCCCTTTATGCTGTTTCAAATGAATTTACCTCTTCCTGTGCTTGTTCTCTATAGTCATCTGCTGATGTTATTTTATCTTTTTTCTACCATCCAAACATAGTTATGTTCATATCTCCTTTTTTTTATATTTGCCCATCACACGTGCACATAACTCAGCAGCATGGGCTCTTCTAATCTTTGAAAAACATTTCCTTTTTATCCTCACCCAAATATTAAACCAACTGGAAAGTGACACATCAAGGTTAGGAATGCAGTCTGCTCCTGACAAGGAAAAAATGCTGAGCTTTGCAAGAGAGGCTAAGTGGATTAAGATCCTTTTTAAAGATTAGGTCACCCTTCACCCCAAATGCAGATTTCTACTGAAATTAATGGAAGCTCTTACAGAATGCAATGTAACAACACAGGAAACATACACCAGCAGCCCTCCCAAACCCAATTGTCCAAATCACTAACACCACACGAGCCCTAACAATGAACTGGTTGATTCTATACTATGTATTAACACAGCAGGATTTCATCTTGTAAAATTATGAGCTGATGGGGAAAAAAAGCTGAGCTAGTAGTTCTCAGGATAAAAACTTGGGCTGTGATTCCTCTGATGTGGCTGCACTGACATTACACCAACGGAGAGGTTTGCCTTAGGAGACTCCATACTGCCTCTGACACTAGGCCCTTGCACTTGCATAGCTCCTGCCAGGCCAGTCACAAAGCTCCAGCAGCTCCAAACCTGGAGTTTGGTTTTAAGGACACAGTTCAATAGAATGCACTTTAAGCACTGTCCAGTTAATAAACCACAAACATCACATCTTTGTGCAGGATAGCTGAAGGAAAAGCTTTAGAGGTTTGTCTTACATTTCCTCTGCCCATCACTTCTGGGCAGGTGAACCCAGCCCTTCAAACAGGCTGCTTGCAAACATAGCCCAGCACCTGCAAATCACACCAGATCCCCTCCAGCTCCCACATCCACAGAAATAAAAATACAGCAGGCAACAAAGCAGCTGTGCTGCTGCTGCACAGCTGGCACAGCTGCACAGCTGAGGAACTGTAACTGAGCAAGCACAGCAGAGGCCAGTGCTCAAAATGCTGCAAGATGGGTCAAGTGCAGGCTCTCAGCCTTGCAAAGGCACCCTGACAGAAGGAACTCTACTTCCCTGCTTGTTTTAGAAAAAAAACTACAGACAAGCAAGCTGGGGGTTTGTGCAAGCCCTTGTGGGAAACTGGCAGCAGTGCCTCACTGAAGAGCAAGCAGCCTGATTTCCAGGTCTGCACCTGCTCACCAAGCTTCCTCTCAGTCAGCACTGGAAAAATGCACAGAAAAAAGCAGGGCTTTCTGAAATCACTAGCATACAAAACAAGATCATATGTTTCTCTCCTTCCTGTTCTTTAAAACAAGTGTCAAATCCAGGCCAAGCCTCAGCCTCCACGTGATGGGTCAAATGGGCAGACAGGGAAAGGAGGTGAGCCCAGTGCCTGTGGCACCTTGCTGTCTCAAAGTCCTGCAGTCAGTCCTCACAGCTCTGCCTCTCTTCAACAAGACATTTGAAGACAATTATAAACCAACATTTTCTTCCCTGATCAGAGCCAAGACTTGTGTAGGAGCTTCTCTGTAGCTTTTCCTTCCCCAGCACAGGAGAGCCACATGGTTACTGGCCACAGACACACAGCTGTGTATCCAGTCCAAGCCTCCCAGGACAGCCAAGATCTCTGTCCCTGCCATATGCTTAATTAATGCTGGGTGGGAGAAGTGATGAGAGGCCTTGCTGCACCCTGCATGGGAGAAAGAGTTTCACTTCAGGAATTCTCACTCACACAGTTAGCCATTTCCTCAGCTTGCTCTGACAGCTGCTGCCCTTGGGCAGCAAGGGATGTGTCAGCAGCCTGACACACAGAATGGCCTCCCCACCATTCCAGCAGCACCCTGGGGTGCTCCCCAGCACACCTCTGGCTAAGAAGTGCAGATTGTTGCTGCCTAGATTTGGATGTTTCAAGAATTTGGGAGTTAGATTGCAAACTCAGGAAAACAGGATGCATTTGAACAGCATCTTGGACCATGAAGGGGTCTGGTCTAAGAGGATTTGTGGGTATTCCTGGAAAACACGTAATGAAAATCACATAATTCACTGTACTCCTGTTACCTCTTTGCCCACATTTCACTTGCAGCATCCTGCCCAGCCAGGGATGTGCACAGCACCTCACACAGCAAAGTGAGAACCTGACACCCCAGCACTCTGAAGGGAAGGTTGGGAGAAGGGGAATTTGCTAGAGCTCCCTTGTGCCTCACTGGTGCATTACTTGGAGAGGAGAGAGTGTCACCCCTCATAGCCATGCCCAAGTCCTCTCTTGCACTGTGAGCTGTTTGCAGACAGGTTTTAGCCTTGCTCCTCAGGGCTGCAGCCATTTAAAAAGCCAGGTATGCAAGCAAACAGGCTTGGTACTGACAAGAGCAAGTGCCACTTGCCCAGCCTGCTCTCCTCCTCCACTTGGCTCATGAGCAAGCACCAGCACTTGGGACTGTGGTTGCAGCAGCCTCCTTATGCTCTGTGCAGCCTGGGCATCCCACAGCACACCTAACAGGCAAAATAAGTAGGAAAAATAAAACTGCATCTTTAATTTTGAGCAGTCTAACACTGCCACATTCACCGATATCTTTATTGAAAGGTGGGCATTGCTTCATCATTGCTTTCTCCCCTCTACCTTGCAGCCACTCCTGCTTTTCACCCTAATCCCCCTCCCCGCCCCATTCTTCTTTTACTCACAGTACTTTATGTGCCAGGAAATGCTGAACACTCTTAAACCCAGCTCGCTCTCCAGCAAAACAGGGAAACTGTAATAATTTAGTGTAAATTAGCAGGCTTGGCTAGCACCTAAGTGTTTCTTGAGCTTGAAAACAGTAATATACACATAAGTGTTCAGCAAAACAGCTCCACAAAGTCATTCATAACTGAAAGGCAGAGCACTTGCAAGTCATGCCTTGAAACCACACGCCAAACACTCCCAGCATCCCAGTAAAAACAACTTGGAGCCTGCCCTAAAATCAGTGGCCAGGAGGTTTGTGCTTGTCCAAGTTAAATGAACAAATGACTGGAGAGATGAGAAATAAAAACTGGGGCATAACTCATGACACAGCACATCTGTCCACTTGCTATGGAAACTATGTTTGGCAAGTATCAGGTGTCTGAATTTCTGCTTACGTACATCTCCCTGGACAGCAGTATATTAATAACACAGGCAGCCTAAAAACAGAAACTATCACTAAGAAAAGCTGCCCTTCTGCTGAGAGTTTCTTGCTGTAGCCTGGGTATTGTTGTGTTTTACTCAAACAACAAAAAATTTTGCTTCCTTGCTTTTCAGAATCACTGATCTCAATTGAAGGAAGGTGAACAAACAAAAGGAAGGGAAAGGAAAATTACAGCAGGAAGCAACCCTTATTGTAAGCACAGTTTTCTTGAATATCTTCCCATCAAGGCTCACAGTGCTGTGGGACTCTGGAGAGCCAGCAGCAGCCAGGGTTTTAGCTTAAGGGCACAGACCTTTCCAAGAGACCTGCAGAAGCCAAAGTCCCTCGTGCAGGGGACATGCAGAAGCTCATGCAGCCAGACAGGACAGCCCTGGCACTGCAAGCAGCGTGAGGAGCCACTGAGACAAACACAGAAGTGGACACAGGCGGGGCAGAACACTGGGCACAGAGAGGAGCAGAGCAACGGAAGCAGAGTAGGGAGAAAGCAGCTCCAGGTTCAGGATGCAGGCCAAGGCGTTGGAATGGGAAGCACAGGAATGGAGATGCTCAGGCTTTGGAGAACATGGAACTGCACCAGAGAAGTTCCTCTACATAAACCTAGTTTTCTTTAGAGCAGCTTTAACTCGACAGCCTGGGAAAGGGCACTTGCGGCAGCACCACAGAAATGGGCATTTTTGATTAAGATCGTATCAGGTTTCTCGTGTATTCTCAAGCCGTGTCAGAGACACGCGAGTCACACAGTGCAGCCACTCGCTCCACGCTGCCTGGAGAGACAGACGGCTTTCCTGACAAACCCGGGAAACCTTGTGCTGCGGCGTGTCCACACGGCTGAGTCGTGCTGCCCCCCGGTGTCAGGCCGTGCCCGGGAGATTCAGCTCCCACCAGGAGAGATGCAGCCACATTTCTACTCCGTTCTGACACAACAGGATCATCTTTGCCCACCACAAAGTCAGGAACATGGATTTTAAAAGAAAACTGTCTATTTTGGACAGATGCATTTTGCTTCTTTTCTGCTGCACTCTGCTGTACGATGTCACGGCAGAAGTTTTTCCAGAGCTGCACATCAGTTGTGAACAGATAAGCAATTTCTGCCGCCCATTCTGCTCATGAGTATCTCAAACCTTACCTGAGCATGCATTTCCCACAGGTTTGAGGTGCAGGCACTGCCTGTTTCTCATCAAACAACGCACGGGGAAGAAAACCTGCAGAGGTACACAGCAACACTTCCTTTAAAAGGTGAGGACTGTCTGAGGCCACTGGGTCTGTGAACAGATTTCCCTGGCATGCCCCAGGTGACAAGTGTTTGATATAAAGATGCACTCATCCAAGTGGCTTCCTCAACAAAGGAGATTGATCTAATTTGAGTCACCAAGACAATGTCATTACAATCCCATGATTATTCCAGTGATCAGGACAGATAGATCAGGATCAGCCAGGCCAATGATTTAAGATTCCTTTTTCTCTGCTAGGACTCCAGGTCTTAAAATAGCCAAGGAATTAGTGCCAGCCACCTACCTAGCTGGTTATTATCACCTGGGCTTTCCTCGGAAATCTTCTGCCAAGCCTGACCAGCAGCCAACAGCATTAGAGTGTTTAATCTCAGACAACAAAAGACCAAGGCTAAGTACATGCCACAGAACCCAATCTGGGATTTCTACAGATCTCAGATTTCAATAAAACCCAAATTGTAACTGCATGGTCAAACTGCCTGTTCAAACAGGACTGGCTATCTGCCATCTATGACAAGCTAGCTGGAACAAGAATAAATCTTAATGCATAAAAAGCTACACTCAACTCTCTGAACTCATACTACTGCTGACAAAAACCTGCTTTTGCACTCCTGGTTATTACACTATTTCAATGTGCTTATCACCCTCTGGAGCAGAAGATACCCTTGTTTCATGCAGGCAGTGAAACTAAAATGCAGTGACAAAGGACACCAGAACTGCCAGTAGCACCCAGACTGCTCTGATTAGTGATGCATTTTGTCAAGAGCCTTGCTCACTCTGACAACAGCTGTACCTGAGCTACTTGTCACCATTTGTTCCTCTCCACAGCTCAGCAAAGAAGTCCCTCTAAAAGCAGATGCACTTTGCAGGTCCTTGAACATTTTCTGAACCAGAGAACAGAACATTTATGGCAAACGAAACCCCAGAGAATCAGCAAGTTCCCTTTGCCTGACCAGCCCAGAGGTAAAGCAGTACGTCAGGAGGTGCCAGCCTGGGACCTGTGTGGAGTGAAATTCCTGTTGTGGAAGTGGGTGAGGAATGAGAGTGACTTGGGCTGAGAGTGACTGTGCCCTGCACTGGAGGGTACAAACACACATCTTTGCCTGCACAGGGAAGGACTGGCAATCCTGAATGCAAGTGGCTGCAGTCATCTGACTGTGTCTTATCACATTCCCAATCCCTGGCCTTTCCAAGCCCTCTGCAACCACTCCACATCCTGGCCAAGGCTGAGTTTCCTGGGCATTGCTGAAAGCAGGGCTGAAAGGCACTGGCTTGATCAGGCAGTGTGGCAATTCTGCCTCTGCCCTGGACAGCTCAGGCAAATCTTGACTGATCATAAACAGGAGATTAAATTCATGGAATGTCTTCCTTGGGGAAAAAATCCCTCACTCTCTATTTGTGTAAATACATGAGAACTCACATGAAACACAGACATTCAGTTAAACAGACGAACCATTACCAAGAGCCAAGAAAATTGAAAAATGGTTAATTTTTTAATAACCTGTCATTAATTATAAATTTAAGATAGTTGCTTGCATCAGCAAGCTCTGAATGGACAGCCTCACATTTTCTTTCCAAACAGTGAGCACTAGACACGAGTTACAGAAGTAACTGAAGACTCTGGCAGGGCTGTAGCTGTGTCACAGCACGGGCACTTGTGAGCACAAAGTCAAGAAAATCTGCAAAGGCAGAGAAGACCATAGGTCCCCTGATGGCTAAACCAGAGGGGGAGGATTTGTGAACAGAGTCCTTGCCTAGAAAAACTGCAACAGTCTAAGCAGGATGAACCAAGCCAAGGCAGCAGAACCAGTGGAAGCTCCACCTCAACAGTTTTTAAGTTGAGATAAAATATGACTACAGCCACTAAAATTTTAAGTCTATTTCTGTTTCTTCAGGTTTGGTCTTTGCCTTGGCTGCTTCTGTGGTCTCTGCACAGCATTTGTAACACTGGCAGAGGGAAGTCTGACAGTTACTTCGTTGTCCTGTGCTTCGTCATCCACCTGAGCAGCTTTCCGGCGCTCGAGCACTGCTGGAGTACAGACTGGAGTAGGATCCTGAAGAGATCAGAAAAACAGGATTCACTGCAAAGCCATCTGCCAGAGAGAGCTGTCACTGCCCCTGTGGTACCACAAGACACCTCAGCCCAGCTCTCCTTCAGAATTTTCACATTAATGAAAATCGTTGTCTTTTTAAAACCAGCTACTTGTAGACATTGTTTCTTTGGACAAAAGTGTCACCTTCAAAGAAGTGTATGTGAAAGGAAAATGTAAATTAATTCACATTTTCTAGCATGTTATTATCCATATTTGCTTCCTAAACTTTGTATTCCCTGACTCAAAGCATCAAGAAAACCGAGTGGAAAAGAATCAAAGCAATGGGGGAGGGAAGTATACTTGAAACTGGCACAGAGAAATGCCACATTAAAGTTCACAGCAGAGCTGAAGCAGCTTCGTTATCTCAGTAAGTCCTCAGAACTCAGTTGACAGAATGTATTAGTTATCCTGTCTTCCCAAAAACCAGCCATGCCCCAATTATCACAAGTAAATCCAGTAATAATAAAAAGCCCCAAGCAACCACCCCCCCACCAAACTCACAAAACAGAAATGTTTTGTGGAGACTTTTTAGACTGTCAGTATCTCAAATCTCAGTCCTGATGACCTGAACTTCCCTTTCATCCTACTGCTACTTTTACCTGCCATTTCCTTCCAAAACACCAAATACTATGCCTGGAGAGCATGGGGTAGGAGGCGGGGGCACAGTTTGGAAATGGGGACAGACAGCACCAGACTGTGTAACAATTCAACTTCCCTTTCATCAAAACAGGCTGGCACTGTAATGTAGCCCAACAGAAGGACTCCATCAAGGAGATCATGTTGTCCCAGTTTAAAGCACAGGTGTGGGTGGTGCACAGGTGCCTGTCCCCAGCAGCCTGCACTCTCCCAGCCTCACATGAGTGCTGAACAGCAGAGGCTGACAGCAGACACACCACAGCACAGGCACTGCTGGTTACAACGTGCTGAGCAGAAGCCTTTGCTGCTGAATACTCCCACAGAATAAATAACTGTGAGGATTCAATCATTCTCCCCTGTTCAAAAGCATGAACACGTCTCAAAGGAGCTACTTCTGGCACAAACATCTCCCAAGCAAACAATGCCAAGGTTTTTGTGTGTTGAAATCAGTGGAAGGTGCCAGCTGCAGACTGGAAACATCTGTCCCCGTGTGAATGGTGGAGTGTGGCACTGGACACCACCAGGACTGGTCAATCTTACCTGGCTGCTCAAAGAAACGTTCAGTTTTGATTTCTTGGATCTTTTAACTTTTTTTCTCTTTATGGAAAGCGCCTGTGCAGCCTAGGAAGCAAGACAGATCAGGGGGATCACTAGAGGCTTGGGGGAAGATGCAAACAGTCACTTAGCAGTTCACAGTTTCCTGTGTTTCATAACTACAAAGTCTGTGCAACAGAAAATAGGTTTAAAGCAATACATTGAGTGACACAGAGGTAATCTGAACAAAAGCACACAAAGCAACACAAGAAAAGGTGTTACTGTGCATTTTAAAAACACTCCACGGTAAACAGCACTGCTTACAACTCGAGTACTTGATCCAAGCACTCTGCAGAGGAGGAACATGCAGGGGCTGTGGATGGAAATTCTGGTCTTGGGACCTGCCTTCAAACCCTCAATCTGCCAAAGCCTTCCACAGGGCTCAGCCAAAGCTCTGTGGTGGTCTGCACTCCAGCATTAAACCACAGAGTATCCAACTGCTTGTACCAGCAGAAGAAAAGGAACATCTGCCCTTTGCTGTTACTTACTTACTTCCCTACAAGTAAACCCACGGGCACATGGAGTGCCCAGCAACAGCCCCACGCTGAACTCCTGGAGCTTCTACACAGCTCTGGACACAAATGAGCCTCCCTGGGGCTCCAGCTCTTTGGCCAGCTCCACACAAACCACGTGATTTCCACGTATTTCGCACAACCCTGGAACACACCTTGCTTAACACACTCATCCAAACAGCGCCAAACTTACGAATCCTGGGAAGTCATAGTCGAGCCCCTTCTCAGCCAGCTTCTTCCTCAGCAGCCTCTCCTTGCGCAGCAGGCGCTGCGTCATCCGCGCCTTCTGCTCCAGGGAGCGCACCCGGTTGTAGCGCCGGACAGCCGGCTGGGAGGGCTTCAGGAACCTCCTGTCACAGCCTTTGAAGAGGCTTTCATGGACCTTCTCAGGAGGCATGAAGTGACCTGGGTCACACACACAGCACGTGAGGTTACAGCACAGCTCCCCTTCCCGCCAAGTGCACTCACACAACACCGTCCATTTGTTTTACAGCAATATGCAGCTCGTGATCCGCTACAAAGCAAGTTTTACTGTCACATATCTGAGAAACCCTGTGATTCCATCAATATTCTCATCAAAAAGGCCCCTTATGTCAAACCTTACAGGCAACAGCTGCAACAGGTAAAAATGTCCAGCAGTTTCCACATTAAAGAACCTGTCTCCCCAGCAAACCCAACCATGCCCTGAGATTTCACGTTACACAATCACACCAAGAGCAGTACCAGCCCAGAGCAAAAAACAGCAATAGTGACCAAAAGGCTGCTGAGCGTGGTCTTTACACATGATGAAAACTCAGCCCCACAGAAAATATTTTTGGGATAAAACTTCATAAAAAAACCCCCTAAGATTCTATGCACATTCCAATCAGGTAACAGAAATAACTACACATATCCTTTGCGTGTTAGAGGACTTACACTTCAGTTTATACTTACACTTCAGCAGTCTCTCAGAAAACAGGTAGTTGTTCATTGTGTCTGCAACAATCTTGGCCACGTCATCAGACTCAAACTCTATAAATGCATAGCCTTTGCTGCCTCCAGTCTGTGAGTGACAACAGAGAAACCTGAGACAGTGCTTTGGTACCTGAGGAGCTTTATTAAAATTACTTTATGCATCCAAAGTCATTGCCCATTCTCAGCTAACCAGAAGTAAGTTCAAAAAGCTCACTGAAATTGTGAAAAGCACCACATTTAGTCCTAAATTGGTACGACGTTATTTGTAAAATAAAGTGTTTGCACGTTATTTTTGCATGTGAAACAAACTACTCAGCAGTACCTACTTGCTAAAAAACCAAAGCTGTGCTGCATTGCTGCTGTTCTCTGCCCCATGCTGATACAGTAGTCTTACAGTGCGATAACAAACCCAGTAATGAGAAGAAATTAGATTTATTGATTATGAACCAACAGGCACGCTAAATCAGAATCGTGACACTTCACGTTGTACCTTGAATTGGTGCACTCCGGACACAATTCCCACAGGAATTTACTTAAGGAAAACGCGTGGGGGACAGCCCCCAGCCCTGCCGATCCGTCCGGGCACGGCCCCGCCGCGTCCCACGTGGCGCTCCCAAGGCGCCTCAGGGCGGCCGCTGGGGCCAGCAGGGAGCCCCAGGGGTCACGGAGACTGCCCAGCCTCAGGCGGCCGATGCGAGAGCTCCGCCGCGTCCCGCTCCTCACCTTCTTACTCCTGGAGAGCCGGAGCCGCGTCACCGTCCCGAACTGCCCAAAGTACTCGCGGAGCTGCGGCTCGCAGAGGCGCCGCGGGAGGTGTCCCACGAACACCACGCCCGGCGTCAGCTCCTCCTGCGGGCACAGAGCGGCCTCGTCAGCCCGGGCCGGGACTCGCCGCGCCACCCCCGCCCCGCCAGGCCGCTCCGCTCACCGTGACCGCTCGCTTCTTGCGGGTCCGCTGCACTTTCTGCTGGAACTGGCGCTGCAGCCGCGGCTCCAGCGCTAAGAGCGGCGCCGTCCTCACGGCCGGCGCGGGCGCTCCCGCTGCCATGGCCGCCTCCGCCGCCATGCTGCCTCCGCGCGGCCGCCGGAAGTGCGTCAGTACCCCCGCGCCGGCGCCGCGCGGCAGGACGCCGTCTCCCAGCAACGGGGCGGCG
>VZRZ01003586.1:1184503-1244161 GCA_013398175.1 Climacteris rufus
AGCCGCGCGCCCGCGGCGCGGGAGGCCCCGTGGGCGGGAGCGGCGGCACCATGTCGGTGAGCGAGATGTTCGCGGCGCTGCAGGGAGCGCTCGGCCAGGACCAGGACATCCGAGAGGTGCCGCGGCGGGCGGGACGGGCACGGGGACGGGAGGGGACGGGGCGGTGCCTCGGCTGACGGCGCGCTGTGCCCGCAGGAGATCCGGAAGGTGGTGCAGGCGCTGGAGCAGACGGCGCGGGAGATCCTGACGCTGCTGCAGGGCGTGCACCAGGGGCCCGGCTTCCAGCACAGTGAGTCCCGCGCCGCCGCCCCCGGGCAGCGGGGGAGAGCCGGGGGGGCGGGAGAGCCCCTCGGAGCACGCGGCGGCCTTGGCGCGGGGCCCTTTTCCCAGGTTCCAGCCGCTCCCGGCGTGTCCCGCCTGGGCTTGCCGGAGGCTGCTGGGAGGTTTCGAGCCAGACAAGTAGCAGAGCTGCCCTTCAGCCTTAGGAAATACCGTTCTCTCCCTCTGTCCTGTCCCTAGCGTGGTGCTTTTCTGCTCGGTGCAGAGCAGTGTGTTCTTCTCCAGGTGTTCACGTCCTGAGGTGCTGAGTTGGCTCTTAGGTCTCCCTGTAATTGGCACGCACATAGGTTGTTTGTTACTTGTTGCTCCTTTCTATCAGTGTCCTCTTCCCACCTCTTCACCCCACACACCCCACACCCACAAAGCTGTGGTCCTGAATGGTCGGGGGGTGTTCAGGATGGACTGGGAAGGGGGGAAACACACTTTAATCTGGTTTAGAACAGATTCGTTGTGTGTATAAAATCTGCTTAATGCAGCAAAATATAAAGGGAATTTGCACAGGCTGAAAAAGCAGGAGCTGTGCTTGATGTGTATTTGAGTGACAGCAGGAATTGTTCTGCATCTCTGGAGGTTTGGGTTGTCACTAGCCTGGCTCCAGGTCTCTGAGATGTTTGGCCAGGATGTTTCTGGGCCAGCCCATTTCCTGCAGGCCCAGGTGTCAGATGTGCTCTTTCTGCTCCCCCATTTGTCAGCTTACTGGTGAAACTACTGGAATAAACTTAAATATGTCACGTAAAGCTGGGTTTTTTCAGTTGATTAATATCTCCTGAGAAGAAGCAACCATTCTGATTTTGCTGAAACTCTTGAGAGGAGTTTGTGCAGGCCACCCTCAAAAGGGGACTAGAACAAATCTCCCCAGGTGCTGTTTTATTCACTTGCAGAGCTGACTGATTTTTGGCCCAATAACGTTCCCCCTGCACACTGGGGCTGGAGCTGGAGGCCTGGGATTCCTCTGGCCTTGGAGAGGGTTTGTGTTAAGCAAAGAGCAACACCTGAGGTTTACCTGTGCAGGCAAATGCAAGTTCCATCTGTTTGGGAAACCTGGCAGTACTGGAAATCAAAGCTGCTGATGGGTTATTTACACAAGCAGACACTCAGTTTTCTAAGCTGGAAAAATCCATGGTTGTTATGTGGGAAACAACTCCAGAGTTGTTTTCCAGCATTTAATAGTAGAAGCCTGTGTCTGACTTGGTGTATTTTCAGTTGATTTTTATTTTCTGGAGAGAGCTGGTCCTGGGACTTGCAGAGTCTGAGAAGAGATGTGGAATAATTAAAGAAAAAAAAAAACAACCCAAACAAACAAAAACCCAAACCAAAACCCCAAAACCTCAGCTTGTAATTCTTGCAATATCAAAAATAATAAGTTCACGCTTAATAGGTTGGGAGTTTGCTCACAGTAAGAGAACTGTCAATTTGTCATCAATTACAAGCATAGTAAAGACAGCTAATGTTAAAGTTAATAAAGGTTTACAGCAGAATAAAATAATGCAAATTAACAGAAGCATTGTTGGGGGATAAATAGCACCTGTCAGATGTCACATACTCAGACTGCAGTTTTATTTGATAATAATCATAGTTCTGCAGTGCAGTACCTTGAATGTCTGTTTGGCTTCCTACAGCATCTCATTGTTTGAGTCAGTACAACATTTTTACTAAGACAATTGAATGATTTTTCCTTTGTAGATTGAAAAGGGATTTAAACAATGACTCCTGTAACTATGAAAGAGGATTTTTCTCACTGGAACAGAGTTCTGGCTGTACTTCATAATATGAAGACTTTTTTAGCCTTATTTATTCCACTAACTACTAACACTATTAATAAACGATATTGAACTAGAAAAATACTAAATTAAAATAAACTATATAAACTAATAATAAAAAGGTAAAAATACTAGTAATTGCTACAGGCTCACAGATGACAGAGTAACTAATGCTGGGTGACTGCAGCTGTGTTGAAGCTCAGTTGTGACTGAGCTGAAGCTGCTTTGCCAGTTGTTCCTTGTGCCAGTGTAAGTGGGAGATGATTACTTCCTTTTGCAGTCTCCTGGTTGATCCTTTGTTTATTCCTGCTTCATCAGTTGAGGGAGTGGTGTAAACTCAAGGAGACAACAGAGAGCCAGTGGGAACAGGGAAAAGGCTGAGCAATTTGTCCTACCAGAGAGAATGCAAGGGGTGGGGTGAGCTCTGTCAGTGGAATCACGGAGTAGCTGCATGTTCCATGGAGGACAGTTTCCCATATCTACCAGTGGATTTTAAAATGTCATCTTGCACAAGCTTCCTTGGCTCCCTGTCCCAAAGGGAGATGCAGAACTGCTCAGAAAGCTGGGCAGGGCAGTGTGTGCTGCAGGGGTTGCTGTTGTCCAGCATCAGTCAGGGTGACAGGCGGGGCCTCCAGAGCCCGAGAGCCAACTCGGTGTCTTTGCTTTCCAACAGCAGAACATCAGAGGTGGTACCCAAGCATAGCTGGAATTTGGGGGTTATGTGTGTATCAGTGGGCATTGCTGTCTGAACCTTTGCAGTAAGGGCTGTTGATCTGTGTCACAGGTTCCTTTGGTGGAAGCCAAATGCAGATGTGTTCCTGGCTCTGTCCCCCCAGCCGTGTGATGGCTCACACGGCTGAGGCAGCCCCGTAGCTCTCAGTGAGCTTCCCATGGATCTTTCATCCTGGCTGCCACATGGAGCACTCCCACCTTCTGCTTCCTGAAGCTTTTATTTTTTAGATGTCATTCTCCCTACCTTTTTTTAAATCAGAAACTATGTTTTATTAATCGAAAGAAGTTTTATAAATGCACTCAAGTGACTCCTAGTAAGTCTTGTTTGGTAAAAACCATCACAGCTTTTGGATTTCGGTACTGTGAATAATCCTGGCTTCTCTACGTCAAGATGCAGGAGGGCCTGTGAGGTTGATCTTTGGCCTTTTTTGGGCGGTGACCAGGATTTGTGAGGGCTGCAGAGAAGTTCCGGTGTGAGCCCTTCAGTCAGTCGGTGGTGCTGCAGGTGCAGCGCGGCTGTAATTCCTGTCGGCAAACGGGAGGTGGCAGTGGGTGCTGCAGAAACAAGAGATGGTTTCTCTGCAGAGCTGTCACACACATCGGACAGGCTGAAACCCAGGCTCTTCAAATCCACTGTGAAAAAGCAGGAAATGCAGTTTCCTGAAGGGATGTTGCACCTCATGTAACTGAACCCTGATCGGTTAGAAAAAAGTAGGATAAGATTTTAATATGGAGAAAGAAAAGTCGCTTTTCCTTTGACTGTACGAGTTGTTTGGCAGCATTCCTTGGTGTGTGTGTTTGTGCTTCCTTTGGGGCCAGTGCTGTGTGCAGTGCTGCTCCATTGCTTGGGATCTGGTTGTTGCTGGGGCATCTTGGCTCAAGTCCAAAGCAAAGGCCCAGAGCAGATCACACAGTCTGGAACTCAGGAGTCTTTCTCCTTTACTTGTGTGGCTCAGGATGGTGCTGCTTAGATTGATTCCAGGTATCAGTAGCCTATCTTGGGCAACAAAGAAGTGTAAATAGCACTACCTACACTAGAAAACTCTGTTTACAACCCACTGTTGCCTGTCAGGTATCCATTTGCTGAATATATTAATTCCCTGGATGCTGTGCTGTTTCTTTTTCAGTCCCAAAGAAGTGTCAGAAGGCTCGTGAGCACTTTGGTACAGTGAGGACACAGATGGAGTCTCTGAAGACCAAGTTTCCTGCTGATCAGTATTACAGGTACACAGGATCCCACTCAGCCAGACACAGAAATATATGGGAATTGCCTGGGCATTTGGCATCACTGCTTTTGGAATAATGGGTTAAAGGTTTATGGACTGAACTTTTTGAAAAGTAAATCGTGGTAGACAAGTGTGAGGTTTTTATCAGCATAGATAAAAAATGCTTTTGCTCAAATACTGTAGCTTTTCCCTAAAAATACTCAGTATTGAATTATTTTTCTAGAAACTTTCTTAAAAAACAAAAATGAAAGCTTAAGAAGTTGGTGTTCCATTGGAGCTGCCCTTGTGTCTGGGAGCAGGGCATTTGCTGCTCCATTAATTTCATTTAAGTTGTTCACTTTGGGGCATTTCTGGAAGCAGAGCTCTAAATCTGTCATGAAATGGCTGTTTGGTTCTGCAGACACTAAATGAAGTTGTCACCTTTGTGTTCTGTTGCTGCCAGAAGGGGACAGTGTCTGGCAAGAACATTTCAAAGAACAAGAATCTTGTCAGCTCAGATCTGCAGAGGGAAAGTGGTGGGAGGGAAAGCCCTGGCTGTCTGTGGGCATCCCAACCTGGAAAGCTCTGGGAGCTGAGGAGGTGTGTCAGAGGGCTGAGCAAGTGTGAGCATCCAGCGTGGTAACCTGGCTGTGGACTTCTGGAGACAGGGAGATGTTTTTCAGCTGGTGTCATTTTGATCAACCAACAATACTGCAAGATGCACAGTGTAAAGGCAGAAAAGACAACACACACGTGCCATGTGCTTGTTGCCTAACACTCCAGTAACAGACACTGCTGATTTCTACCCTGCCCTGGTGTTTCTTGTGCAGGTTTCATGAGCACTGGAGGTTTGTGCTGCAGCGGCTGGTGTTCCTGGCAGCATTCGTAGTCTACTTGGAGTCAGAAACATTGGTGACACGAGAAGCTGTTGCAGAAATACTTGGGAGTAAGTTAATGTTGTAACCCAAGAGAAAAAACTTGTGACCTTCTTAGGCATTCTACCTTTCAGAGATACAGGGAAACAGCAGAACTTCATTTCTTCCCAAGAAATCAGTTTCAGAGTTTATCTGGTATTTGATTTCATTATATAAACAACAAATTCTTAGAAGATGGAAATTGGCAAACCTAATGTGAACAAAAGTACTTATTCATTAATAAGTTCTTCATCAATGAAGGTCATTCATTCAAACTGTGTAAATCTACCAAAAGAATAACACAGAGATGAGAGCTTGTTTCTCTCTTGTTTTTGGCGTTTAAAAAGTGTGGAAAACAGATTAAATTCTTTGCCATAAAAGAACTGTATCCTCACAGAGCAAAAGATTTGGAAAAAAGTAAGGAAAACATATCGTGTATATTGATGTAAATTCAGTTATTCTGTTGGACGTTGAGGTTGTACAAGATGCTGAATCAGCTCTGAGGGAGAGGCAGTAATTACATCACATACAGGAAAAGGCTGACTTTTATTTTGTAATAATATTTCATAAATTTGATATTTCAAATTAGCTGCAGCAAACAAATGCAATTTCAGGTGTCTGGGTTTGCTCATGCTCAGCAGAGTGTGCTCACTGCTCTGTTTTTGCCTCAGTTGAAGCTGATCGAGAGCGGGGCTTTCACCTGGACATTGAAGACTACCTTTCTGGTGTACTCACTCTGGCCAGTGAGCTGGTAAGGAACATACTCATGCATGTATTTGGGTTGAAACTGACCTTAAAACCAAAAGTAATGTATTTTTGAGCTTTCCCAAGTTCCTCCTCAAAGTTCTGATACACAACACCTTGATCTGAGCTGGTAGCAAGATACTTCTCTGCATGTTCCTCAGTGATACTTGTAATATTTAGCCTAATCATTGGATTGAAACCCCAGAATTATGGTCAGTGAAAAGGTAGTTCTAAGTATAAATAGCGAGGCTGCCTGGAGCACGGGTGCTGCATTTGCAGGGCAGCTGCCGGGGCGGTGGCGGGGGTGAGGCGGGGGTGACGCGGTGTCTCCCCGCAGGCCAGGCTGGCAGTGAACAGCGTCACAGCCGGGGACTACGCGCGGCCCCTGCGCATCTCGGCCTTCATCAACGAGCTGGACTCCGGCTTCCGCCTGCTCAACCTGAAGAACGACTCCCTGCGGAAGCGCTACGACGGCCTCAAGTACGACGTCAAGAAAATCGAGGAGGTGGTTTACGACTTGTCCATCAGAGGACTCAATAAAGAGGCAACGGTTGGTGCAGGGGGGGAGAAGTGAAGGCTGCTCGTTGGAGCAGCATCCTCGATTACCTCAGATGGTTGCCAATTTAGGAAGTACCTAGAGAAGCCTTCCTACAGTAGTTTAGAAGAAGTGCGGCTCAAAGCTGCTCTCTATTTTCTTACAAAAGGTGTAGTACAGGTGTTAGATGTTTTGTAAAATCACGGCTAGATTAGGACAGGAGACTCTGTTTCTATTGGAATTCCTCTGTCAAACACACGGTGCCCTTCTCTGCACAGCAGCAACAGCAGTCAGTGATTCCCTGAGCTGAGGCTCCCAGGAGTTCTGTGGTGTTGCCTCCCTGCTCCAGCAGAGAGGTGCTGTGGCTGTCTCTGCTCACACACCTCAGAGACGTGTGCACAGCACACAGCTCGGTGCAGACACACGGGAAGTTTTCAGAAACACTGTGTATAAATATCGACTTTTTTTAAGACATTGATTTTTTTTTTTTGCCTTTTTGTTTCTTAAGTTTCCACTTATGTAAGTTGAACAGATTTGCATAACTGTTTAATAAGCAGATCTCTTTTTTAATGGTTTCTGTTAATGTATTCCCCTTAATAGAGAAATTAGTGAAAATACTTCTGAGAATTCCTCCATTGGAACTGGTGTCTTGTACCCAGGCACATCTCTCTCTCTTTCTCTCTCATTTTTTTTCTTTCCTCCAAGATTTCACTTTCCAGGGAGAGAAGCATTGTCTTAGACACCTGCTTTCTCTGTCTGGTATTTGTTTTACTGACATGAGTAAATGCAGAGTTTTGAATGATGATTTGCCTCGAGACCTCAGTGTAACCAATTTTTATGTTTTTTTAACTTTCAAATTTTCCAAATAAGAGAAGTGTAAACTGATAAACTGCAGGTAGTGTCTGAGTTGTAACAACCTGTACAGGCCACAACTGTACCTGTGTCCTGGGATTAAAAAAAACCCCCACAAAACTCTAGGTTGTCTGGTAAAATGTTTGTGTCTTCAGAAACGGGGAAGTTACTGCTTTCAGGTCATTGCATGTAAGATGATGGCAACCACCAACAGCCTCTGTCATGTGTGTAAGTGGACACACTCATGCCTCCCCATGTGCTTGTTCTCTTGTCCTGAATGACTTTATGTTTTGCCCTTCTCCTACTTCTGGTGGTGCAGGAGGGTTAAGGAGAACAGCTGACCTCTTTAGAAGGAGGAATACTTGTAGAGGATGAACAGGGATGGTAAAGTTTATGTGGGGTTTGTTAGTGTTGCAGTTTGTTAGTGAAGTTTTACCACTGTTTGAGTTAGGGGTTGTTTAGTTCATTGGAAGAAAATGGTTCCTTAGTTATTTTGGCCAATAAAAGCTGTTTTTTTTTTATTTTGCCCATTTGGTACCTCTGCCTCTTGTCTGATCATCTGCTGTTATTTGCTTCCCTTCCTGGGAGCCTCTTCTGAAATACCAGCATTTCAGTTCATCCTTCAGCTGTCCTTGCACAATAATGGAGTTCCTCCCTTTGGCTGTAGCTCTTCACTGGCGCACTCCTCACACTGCCAAGTGCAAAGTCAAGCTGCAAACCGACTTCATAGGCTTTGTTTTTAAATAATTTTTAATTTTGAGTGATTTTACCAAGTAAAACAGGAGAGCTATGGAGGAGTTTATCATTACCAATTCAAGAGGTGGCAAGATTCTCATAGAGCATCTCATAATCTTTCATGTTTGTCCTCATCGTTTGTATCTTACATCACTTAACTGGGGAGATGGTAATATCTCTTTCACAGCTGAAGAAATTGGGGGTGTAACTTCCTGAGTCCTATGGTAATGTAACAGCTTTCTAAGTATTTCTTTGTTCTTGCCTTGTGGCAGGTTTTTTTTTTTTTTGTTTGCTCTTTTCTCAACCCTGTGGAGGTGGGAGGAAGGAAGGTGCTTAAGTCAGTTTTACTGCCAAAACCAGAGAGGAGGGGTAAACAACACCTCAAGGCTGTGCAGACACAGCTGGTCACACAGGAAATCCGTGGGAGCAGGGGAAATGGAGAAGGATTTCCTGAACATCAGTTTGGTGTCCCTTGGGTAGGAGGACTCCTGGCATGCTGGGCTGGAATGTGAGGCCATGTGGCTGGGCAGGTTTCTGGTTGCAGGGCAGGTGCTGCTTTAGGCTTTGAGCTGATTTGTGCTCCAGCTGTATTTGGTCATGCAGCAGATCTGCTTCCTGGCACAGGACCCCGTGTGCCTCACACAGCTTTCCACTAGATCCCAGACCTGCCAGCTCTTGCATCTCAGTGGTTTCCAAGAGCTGGGGGAGACAGCAGTGCTGTGCCACAGCTGCAGGTACCGTGGGAGGGACAACTGGCAGAGCAAGGCTGTTACTTGGGGCTCACAGAGGTGTGAGGTGTGGGATCCTTCTCTCTGAGGCTCTGTGCAGAGCAAAGGCCCAAGAAAGAGACACTCAGTGTTGTGTTCCTGGAGGGTGTTTAGCAAACACCTTGTTCTTTGCTGTTCTAGGTTCTGGGAGAGCCTAGCATCTTTCCTTTGGAAAAGCATTGTTTGCAAGAGCCAGGCTGCACAGCGCATTCCCAAGCTGGGCCTGGAAAAGGGAAAAGCAAACCACTAACTTTCTCCCTAGGCTGCAGCAGGGGAAGAGGGGATGTGCTTTTGTAGCTTTCTCTGCACTGAGTTAGGTGCAGGACCTTGTGGCCTTGACAGGGAATCTGCACAATACTCTCATCCTACATGGTAAGCTGTGTTCCCATCCCAGAGCTGGGAGCAGAGGGAAGAAGGGAAAACCCAGAACTTGAGTAAGGAAGGGGGTATCTCTTTGATGCTTCCCTTTCCCAGAGGGAATGGGAGCAGGGAATGGCAGGGAGCTGCAAGGACTGCAGAAGCTTTGACGGCTCGTGATGAATCAGCTGCACTTGAACTCTGAACAAGGGGCTCCTGTCGGTAGTGAATGGGCTGCGCAGCGTGTGCCGGCGGCTGGCAGGGGAGTGACTCAGCCACGAGCACTGGAAAGTCTGACTCAACATCCAGCACGGCTGTTCTGAGCCACTTCAGCCTCAAGTGTGTTCCCGGGAGTGCTCTCTTCGATCGTCATTGTATTCACTCACTTGTTTGTTTGGTTTTCTTCCCATCTTGATGTAATTTCTGTGGGTTCTTTATTTCAGTAAAAAGGGCACTTAAATAGTTGATTAACTGCTCTTTATTTATAGCCCTGCCTGTTCAAGCCGAGCAGATCAATGAAAGTGCTGACCTGAAACAGTTTGGGAAGCGGGGATGAGCAGGATGCAGAATAGACCTTGGGGCTGGCTCTTGAACTGGGCTCTGCCTGCTGGAATTGATTAACTGCAGCCAGTCCAGCCACCTCTTTAAACTGGCATTTGTTAAAGGACACGTTATCACCTCCAGGCTGCCCTTTTCTGGTGCCAGCACGTCTTTGTGCAGTGAATTGGATCAAGGAATTGATGTAGCTGAAACAATCTTTATTTTTCAGCAATGTTTGCTCCCAGTCTGGTGCATCACACAGTCCCCCATCCATGCTGTGCCAGTTTGTGGAGGGAGGATTCTTCCTCTCCCTTCGGGGCCAGCTTTCAGTATTCTCTAAGCTATAACACTGTGGCAAATGGTTTGATTTTTCTGGCAGTAATTTAACTGCTTCCCGTTTTGTTAGGATTGCCAAGGATTTTCTCTCTGGGTAAATAATTTGCCTTGGTTTCACTGCAAAGTGAGGACTTCGGTGCTACAGAGCCACACCCCCGTTTTTCAGACAGCAAGGTCATTACACACCACGGCAATCAAGGGGAGCAGAAAGTGAATGTGGATGACTCCAGGGGTCTGTGTGGATGCTGACCCATCACTTATCTGCAGTCCATCTTCTCTCATTCAAGTACTGTCACTGGATGCTGCAGTGCAGCTCTGCTAAAGAGGGTGTAGGGCTTGTTCGAGCCTCCTCCCTGCTGAATTCATTGGGTGTCATGAAATGAGTGTTTGATTTTGAAAGAAAGAGTCCTATATGGTTTGTTTCTCCTGTGTGCATATAGTGGGTCAGGCATGAGTTAGGTAAGACGGGCATGTCCTTACAGATTTCACTGCCTGTTTGCGCTTCTGGCTTGCAGTGGTTACTCAGCACTGAGGGCTTCCCCTGCCCAAGGAGAACATGGCTGTCCTAAAACCAGCCCTTTCTGGAAAGGAGGAATACACTCCTTGTCTGAATGTTTGTTCACCTGCACATTCACACTGCGGGTGTACAAATGTCGAGCCTCCTTCTGTTGGGGAAAATGTGAGAGCCTGAGCCCTGCAAGAGCACACTGCTCCCCTGGAAGCCTCCTGGCTCCCAGCCCAGTAGGAAGAGTGGGCTGCTTCCAGGGCCCTGTGTAGCTCTCACAGGCTTCTGTCAAGTCTGACAGCCACCACAGCCTGTTGGAGACTTCAACAGGGACTACAGAAAGCCTTAGGGGAAGAAAAAGACAGAGATTTCAGCTCCAGTGAAACGGTCGAGGGCTATAAAGGCCTTGTGCTCTTTGCATGGTTTGGTTACCCCCAGCATCAGTCATGGGATCTGCTCTGTGACTTTCTTGTGACCTCCAGGCTCACTGCTCCCATCTGCCAGCCCTCCTCATAACACCTGGAGAGATGCTTGATGCAGGTCCTCCCAGGGATGTGACTGGCACTGCAAGGGAAGTTCCTGTGCTAGGAGGGAAGGGTTTAAAGCCACCTGGGCCTCCACTGCAAACAAATCCTTTGCCTGATTCCATGCAGAGAACCTTCCCTGAGAGGGCTGTTAGCAGACTGGCTATTCTCAATTCCAGTCGAGATCATTTCTCAGGGATGCAAAGCCTGCACTGGTGGAGGTCACACTGGGGTAGGATTTAAGCTGGAGAGTTTAAATTGTTATTATGTTAATCCTTGCTAATGGACCTAGAGCCTAATGCCAGCTCTTCAGCTCTTTCCAGCTGAGTCACTGAGTCAAGCCTGAACAGAGACCAGTGCTGGAGGATGCTCTGCCTGTGCTCTGATTCCCCCAGAGTTCTTCCATCTCTTGAAGAACAGGAAATCTGTGTTCCTGTTGTTCAACTTTTCCATCATGTTGTAGAAAGGTTTCCCTTAGGGGATTGCCTTCAGCTTCCCCAGGGAGGTGTATTTTTTTCTAATGAGTGCCTTCAGGGCTTGCCTGGAGGTTTTGGACTGTACAGTGGTACTGTAAAAACTTTCTTTTTTTTTCATGGCTTGTACCTATGTCCAGTCAGATTGCTCTTCTGCAGCAGCCTGTGGGAAACAAGGCTGTTCCTTCGTCTGCCTGATCAGTAAGACCTTTTGCTTCATCATACACTGCAGTGACAGGTCACTCAAAGACGACACAGAGAACTTTGAATATTTATCTGATTTCTGGGAGAACAGATTCCTCAATTGCTTTTGGTTCCAGTTTTTTCCAGCTTCAAGTCAGAGAATGTCAGCCTAGTTCCAGCTAAATCTCACCCAGTTCCCCAGCATGCATTTGAGAGGAGACACGGCTGACATCACAAAACGAGAGTTACTACAGCTGCCTCATCCTTGAGCCCTGAAGGGATCTTTGACATGGTGCTAGAAGATTTAAACTGTTCTCCCTTTGAACATGTCAGGGACAGGCAAGACAGTGCAAGATTCACTAGAAACTCCTGCTGGGTGAAAAAAAAATTCCTGGGACTTCCGCTGCATTATAAATTCACATGCAGCAAAGTCAGATCTGAGATGATCTCAGAGCTTTTGTCAGGATTTGGGAAGTGCTGAGGTCAATCTCTCAATCTCCAATGACAGCTGCATCAACTTCTTGCTGCCAGACCAAAGCTGGTTCTCCCTTTCAGATGTGTTCTGGATCATATAGTGGAGACCCACACTGAATGCCCTTTCCCCATCTGCACTTCTGTTAAGGAGAACCAGGAAAGTACAAGGACACCATAAAGGAGATAAAGGATCTCTGTTCACAAAAACAGAAGGCTCTGCCCTCTAAAGTATTTGCTCTTCATCTCCACATGTTTTTTTCAGGCTTTCCCACCCGGCCTCATGACTCATAAAGGAGACATTCCTTCTTTTCTTGGGACCTGAGCTCACAGAGGGTTCTTAATCCAGTGTTTTGTCTTCTTGTGTGTTTGCCTTCAGAGCTCAAAACTACATGGACTCTATAAATAAAGACTGCCTTTTGTTGTTTTCCTGGTAAATGACCAGAAAGGCTTATACTAAATTCTCGTTAAAGGTCATTTTTGAGTTCTGATAAATCAAGGGAGTAACCAACTTTCTCTTTTTTTCCCTGACAAGGGGTACTCCCAGAAAGGTCTGCTTGTACTAGCTGGGTAAGTTCAGTGGGCAGGAGTCTTGAAAAGTAATCTTAGTATTGTCAATCATGACAATGAGAGGCATAAAAATATTACAGAGTCGTAGGACCGCCTGCTTGGAACAAATAATTGCTTTCTTGGCTTGCAGACAACCCTGTTCCCAAGTACCCTGGGTTATAATAGCATTTTGTCAGTTTGTTAATCAGAAATGGAAAAATACAGCATAACTAAACTCCATGGCTGCCAAGTGAGATGTGTACATGTGATACTGAAAGACCTGGAACTTCCTAGGAGAGGGACCATTGAGTTCAGAAAGGTGCCTGAGGTTTATGGAAATCTACTGCCTTGTCAGTGTGCTGACACTCCTCACCCTTCCTGTGCTGCCTCACCCCACACCACAGGCTCTCACACGGCCACAGGGATTATTCCCTACTCGTGTTCCCTTTCAACACGTGTAATTTACAGGCAGGTGAGCAGCTGCACACACCAGATACGTAAAAGGAGCACGTGTGTGTTGGAAGCACAACCTCTGTCTAGTCTGACAGGTTCAACCATCCCACTGTTGCTTCCCATGGCAGCCTGCCCCAGATCAAAGGGCTTGTGCTGTTCCCTAGCCACAGGTTTTTTAGGACAGGGCTACAGCACCAAGTACACGTCCTGCTCGTAACTCAAAACCCAGTGATTATTTACAGACCTTCTTCCAGGGAGAGTTTGTCTGGTTCAGAGGAAATAGGCCATGATTACAGCAGCCTAGCAGGCAGGTGCTTCCTGTGATACCTAGAAAATCCCTGAATGTGACAAATTGAACAATCAGCCAAACACAAGATTGATGCTAAATATCAGGCCTTTTACGTACACTTATTGTTCTCTAACCTTTCTGAACAGCCAGGCTGGCTGAAGGTATCTTGATTTAAAGATATGACTGTACAAACGGTCCATGGTTTCGAGCATGAATTGATGTGGAGAAAATCACTGTGCTGGAAAGCAATTGAAAGCTTTCCAGAACACAGTAGCTTTGTGTGGCTGTGGAAGGCACTTGCTGTTTGGATAAATTAGGCTGTTACACTTACTATACCTACGCCTTCCCTTGTCAAAGGTGCCCTGGAATAATGAAGAGAAGGTGGCTGTGCCATTGTGATCTTGGGAGAGATGACAAAAGTGCTACAAGCTGTTGCTTTTTGCATGTGAGGTGGGTGGGGCTTGAAGGTTCATAGATGAGATCTGTCATGACAGTGTAAGAGAAATCTTCCTCCAGCAGGTGCTCTGCTCAGGCATCCATCTCTGTGGAAAACAAAGAGCAGTCTAAAAGCAATGCCTCGTGCTCTTCACTGTCTGCTCAGTGCATATTTTGGGGGAACAGTTTATTGTCTAGCAACTAGAAAGAGCTGGAAGGAATTCCAGCTCACCTGAGGGAGCCAGGCTGCTGCCCTGACAATCATTTTGACAGCAACTGCTTGCTGCAGAGCTCAGCTCTGTGCGGCCACGCTCATGTCTTGGGTCCCCTCCAGATGACGCAAATCCACCCATTTCCTCAAGGACAAAATGAAGCACTACAAGGCTGGATGGTGCAGATGAAGAGAAAATACAGCCAGTAGGCACATGTCACTGGTGTCTGCCTCAGTGCCCAGGGCAGTGCAACAAGCCCTGGCAGCTGTGGCCAGAGGACAAAGCATGGGGCACGGTTTGAGGCGTGCTCCGGTGTTGGGTTGGTGGTGACTTTACAATTCTAGGGCTACCTTTGTGAAAGTGCCTTCTGTCTGCCTTCATGTGTTGCCCTTTGTTGCTGGTTGATCTCTGGAGAAATACACAAATGTGCTTGTGTGAATCCTCCTGTGAAACAAATGCCTGTAACAAAAATATTTTGTGGGTAGTGAATAACACTGATCAGCTTTGCCTTTCCCCTGTGGGCCTGAAAGAACATTTACAGGCTGTCCTCCCAGATCCACCCACCAAAATTTAGGCTCCTTTAATTTAGCCTCTGGGCTGAAATCTGGCCTTTGCTGTGTAAGTCACAGCATGACATTTGCAAAGCACTGGTCAGGGGTAATGTCAGGCTGAAAAGGTTAAACCCTGTTTGCCTTTTTACCATTGTTCAGCTTCATGTCATTTCCCAGTGAAGGAACTGAGAGAGGCTGCACCTTATGGGGGAGTTCTTTGTGGCCTCGGTTTTGGCTCTCACGTCTGGTGCCCTGGGACCTGACCTGCCCAGGCAGAACAGCAGCCAGAGCAAAAGGGTTTGTGCCAGTCTGTTGTTGTCTAGTGAGAATCTGAGTAGCAGGTTTGTACCATTCTCCCAGTCTCGTTTGGACTAGCCCTGAATTCTGTCCAGGGGATCCACAGAGCAGACTAGCTCACCAGCAGTAGGCATATTGCTCATCTGAATGCCACCCACGCTAAGTGAAATATATACTCCAAAATACAAATATTTAAAAAATACCCACCTAAAGTAATTGAAACATAATTATTAAAACCTTTTATGTTACTCTACAGTACAATGTAAATTGTTCCTTTCAGTTAAACTTTGAAATACACTAGATTACATCATTTAAATAATTGCAAACTCTTAATTTCACTATCAGTGGTAGCAGAGCTGTATTTACATATACTTCTGAGATATTTCAGATGCAGCATTATGTTCCAGTCCCTAAGTCAGTTAAATAACAGACCTTCACTGGGGGTGTGCTGCTCTTCCACAGTTTCTACACGTATGTGGGGTGTATGTGTCAAAGAGCAAGAACTTCTTTCATTCATGTTTGCTTTTTTTTTTTCTTTTTTTTTTTTTTTGCTGTGTGCATGCAGCTGAATCTGAGCAAATTGATACCTACTTGATTTGGATTAAAGATGAAAGGCCTTTCTTTTTAAGCAAGTGTTTTGTGTGAATATACAGAGGTGACTAATGAAATACAGTCCTTAGGAGTAGTGGTGGAAAGCATAATTTTCTCCAGCTTTTATCCTCTGTTGCATAATACTGCACCTAATTTTGCTGAGTACCCTGACTTTACCTAATGCTGATGAAATATAGTCAATAGTGGAAACCTCTCTCATTGTCAAGACTGGCTTTCAACACGATCCATGCAATGGCAAGCATCATACATCATTCTCCTGCAGTGCAATACTGACAAGTTAAACAGAACTATCCTTCAGTGATCTGCTCCTCAAGGGGAGCCCATCTCTGTATGTACATGAGCCACAAACTGTTGTGAGTCCAGAGGCTGGAGACCAGCATCAGCATCGGGCTGTGGTGTTTGCTTCCCGTGCTGTTAAGTCTTTGGGGGTCCCGTGTTGTCCATGGAGCCAGTTCAGGCCACTGGGGCTCTTGACGGTCTTTGCATGTGGCACCAGTCAAGCCAAGCCTGCCCGTGCAGGGCTCAGGGCCTGGTGTGAGGAGTGCTGATCATGATGTTGGGCAGCGCGTTCCGCCGCTTCTTCCAGGAGCCCAGCTCCCTGGAGTAGCGCCGGATCTGCCGGAACCAGTGGTGAGTCCGTGCCCGGTCGCTGTCCCGGAACACAAACGCCTCCCGCCTGATCTCAATGAGTTCAAAGGTGTCGTCGCAGTCGGGATCAGTGGAGACGATGCAGTTACTCAGCCTCAAGGGCTCCCTGAGCAAATGGAACTTCCCGTTGTTTTTGTCCCTGATGAGTACCAGCACTGCATCCTTCACAGGCCCTGGCTCGGCTGATTCCAGGCTGGACTCGGACACGTGCTTCATGTTCACCAGGAGGAGGACCTGCATGTTCTGGAACTTCAGGGTCTTGCTGCCTTTCTTCACCCACTGGCCATCAGGGGGCTGGGCCAGCTGCAGAGACCCCTCCATCACAAACCGCGTTTCCTCCCGCAGCCAACCCACAGTTTTGAGGGCCGTTTCTCTCATCTCGATGTTGATGACTTCCCTTTTCTTCTTGCTGTCCTGGCGAAAGGATCGCAGGGTCCACGTGTTCCCCTCCTGCTTGGTTTTCATGTTGATGTGCTCCAGGTGGGACTCGATGCGGCTCTTGGCCTCCCGCAGGCTGCCGTGGTCGGGGTGGTACTCGGTGGTGGCCTTGATGATCCTGCTGAGCAGCAGGGGGTACTTGGTGACCCTCTGCAAAGGGGCCATCAGGAAGGACCTCAAGTTCATCCGCCGCAGGGCTGTGTTGTCGTTCTGGGAGACATTGAGGAATATTCTGCAGGGATTTAAGAACACAGGATGGAATAGTGGTTGTTCTGCCAGCAGATGCTGCAATCCTAAATGCAAATGAATGGTGTGCTGCTGACAGCTGCTGGGCACTGCAGCCCCCCTAGTTTTAGCAACTTTGTGAATTCTGTCTTCTCAAAGACTAACAACCATTTCTGCAGCTGTGCTCAGCTGCAGAATCCTGATGAGCTGCCCGGGACACTTGCATGTAACATCCTAACAGTCTTCCATTAAATGGTTAAATAGCAAGGGTGTGACCTTTCTCTGGTACCCACTGACGTACATGCGAGGCAGATACACCAGTTTATATCAGATTACATTAATTTGTAGCGCCTTTCATCATTAGATTACAAAGCATATTAAACAAGAATTTGGCTGAGCAGTGGAAAGATCAATTTCTCGCCTGACACTGCCCAATAGACCACAGCTAGGAATGGGAACCAAATTCAAGTCATGCGTGCCACAAAGCGGCTTTCTGCAGTGGAAATCCAACCTGGTCTCCAGCATGGGGACTGAAAGCTGTTCTCAGATGAGTATTATTTTGTGACAGTTCAGTGCAGTGGGCAGTGGGCAGACACTGCTACCACAAAACACAGTGTACAGCTGGGGATCAACTGGTTGCCTTGGATTGAATATGTTTTTGAGAATAAATTACTGTCCTCACCCCAAGAGGGAGCAGCGATAACTAAAGAACATCAGCATCAAACTTTGATCTAGTTGGGCTGCCAAAGGCTTCACCCTCAACCTGGTGCCTTTCTGTCCCCAAAGCCTGGATGAATGTGCTCATCCCCCTTCTCACCTGAGCAACTCCTTCTCCTTCTCCAGTGCATTGAGCATATTCACAGAGGAGGACTGCTGAAGACAGTAGGTCTGGAAGGCTGGTAGCATGTTCACGAATTCCAGGAATATTTCTCCGATGCACACAGTCATCAGGTCATGGTCCCCCTGCAATTATGCAATAGAGCCCTGCTAAGGAGAGGCACGGCCACAGGACCTGCATTCAGTCCTGAGCATGGCCCTGCTGCAGGATCTGTGAGCACCAGATGAAAGGTGGAGCTGGGCTCACCCTTCCTGGTGGAAAGGCAATCCCTGCAGATCTGGGGAGAATAGGTGCCAGCGGAGGGGAAGGAGAGTCGGTCTAACTGCTTGCTCTTTCACACACAAGGAGCTGTCTTTTCTGCTCCTGTGGGCTCAGCCAGCTCACCAGAGCAAGGGCTCAAAGGCTAGAGCGAGCCTCCTAGTCAAGAGGGTGTATTTCGGCCCCACAGTCTTATTTCTATTTCTCTGGCCTCTAACCACCATTCTGGTGGGGAAGGAAAGCTCATTGTGCAAGGCAGGGTGCATCAGCTGAACATATAGGCTGAACATACAGCCATACACAGAGCTGTGGAGCAGGGAGCAGCCTGCACTGCCTGGCCCCACAGCCAGCCTAGAGCCAGGCTGCAGTGAACTGCAAGCCAAGGCAAACACTGCCAAGCCAACATGAAGCCAGCCAGCTCAGGGCTGCAAGAGCATGGCCCAAGAGACAGAGTAAGCTGAGCTCTGTGCCTCCATGGTCACATTCTTACCAGCATCCAGGCTAACTGGCCTAAAGCTAACTTTGGTAATGGGACCACTGAGACCTGTTAATGGGATAAAAGAGCAAGACTGCTGATGGCAGTGGCATCACCACAGCACAGTGAGGCCAGCAGCTGTGACCTGGCACAGGCTTATATGAAATCACAACAGCTGAGGGAGCAAGGGACGACGTAGCTGATAGCTGACCATAACCCAGGAGTCCTACCTCCTGTTCCTCTGCTCCACCTGTGCTGCCCCACTAATACAAAACCTATTCCAGTCTGGCCCCTTTAGAGGGCAGACACAGCACTATACCTGGTCAAAGGCCTGATCGATCTCTTCCTGCAGTATCTCCAGGAAGTTCTCATTGAGGTCGATGAGCTCCTGGATGTTGCTGAAGATGCCCTGGAGCTGCTCCTGGCTCAGCAGCCCAGCCGCCTGCATGGGGAGGTAGAACTCCTCTTTGATGATGCGCAGGTCCTCTCCATAGCTGGCCTCTGTGTTGACAAACTCCAGCACAGACTCCTTGCGCTCCGTCCTGCGCTTGCGGCACTTCTCGCAGAGGTCAGCCCGCCTTTGGTTGCAGTTCTGCACGTCGGTCTCCACCGGGAGGTCCCTTTCTCCGCAGTCGGTGCAGGGACGGTGGGCTTCCCAGGCCTGCAGGGAGCTCAGCGTTTCGGATGCCCTGTTCCTCCACTTCCTGGCTGGCATCTGGCCAATGCCACTATCTGCCCTCTCCACATCCGCTGACTTGGTCCGGGTGGCCTCGCTGGGGTCCAGGTCATCCCGGGCATCATTCACGCCAACGATGCCGCTGTCCGTGCTCAGACTGCTGACATTGCTCCAGTGATGTCTGGAGCGGAGGGAGCCACGTGGGGTGCGCCGGGTCTCATCAAAGCTGCCACCGTGGCCAAGGTTGGCTTTTGCTACCACTGGACCTGAGAAGAGACACAAATCGTTACAGGCACTGCCAGCGGCACAGAGCTCACCTGAGGAACTCGTGCTGGCACAGCCACGAATGTGGAGCCCTGGGGGGTCAGGCTGGATCTTGTGAAGCAGGGCTGTCTCCCCACCCTGCTTTGCTGTTGAGACTGGTAAGAATCAAAAGTAAATGGCTCCCAGGTGAAGCCTGGGACCTGTCATCTCTGCATTGCCCGTACCTGTGAACTCATTTGGGCTGCCTCTTCCCCTGCCATCTGCCAGGCAGGGACAGAGACACAGCAGAGTAGATCCTGATTTTCTCCATGCCTGGATAGAACCCAGGATGCTCCCCTCCCCTAGAGTTATTCCACATTGCCAGCAGCACAGCAGGGCTCAGCATCTGGCCCACGAGTCCCGGGTGTGCCGTGTGTGTACCATAGTCTCGCTCCTGCCGGCGCTTCTGCGCGTGCTGCCGCGCTGCGGCCGCGATCTTCAGCTCCAGCTGCTTCCTCTTCACCGAGTCTGCCGGCATGGGGTCACTGAAGTGTGGCCGCAGCCGGCACTCCCGCTGCGCCTTGGCACCGTCCGTGCTCTCGTGGACGATGTCGGAGCTGGATCGGCGACAGCCAGGACTGGGCGTCTGGAAGAAAGGCAAGAAAGGGTTTGGAGCAAGGCTATGGTCAAAGCAGCACCTGGTTTTGTTGACTCTAGGCTTTAGTAGCCATTGGTAGCGGGATTGTAAATGAGGCTCTGCTACATGATCGTTAAGAAATCTGTTCCCCTGGATCTCTCTGTCTTGCTCAGTCCTAACAAGGACACCCCTCTCCTTTTGCTGTTGTGTAGCTCTGAGTGCAGTGGCTCCAAGGTGGTTGGATCATGGATGTCAAATAACCACAAAGAAGTCAACAGCCCAGCCCTGGCTGTGGGGCTGTGCCTGGGAAACTGAGCTCATTTGCCTCTGCTCTGTGAAGGTTTCAGTGCAGCAGGGTCAGGAACTCCAGCCTCCCTGTCCCACCTGCACCAGCAGCTTGCCCAAGGGGGCAATGGGAGGGAGTCTGTCTGATCCCCCAGACACACTGGAAGCCATGAAAGGGGTTATTGCTGAGCTCCCTGCATGACATGCAGTGCCACACAGACAGCAGCACAAAACGGATTCCTGTTTCATTCAGTGTAACAAAAAAGGCAGTAGAAATGCTTCTAACAGAGTTTAATCACTCTGGGAGTAGGCGTGATTTCAGATTGCCCTCTCCCAGCCTGCCCAGTTCCTACAATGAAGGGATCCTTCAGAGCTTCTAACAAGGAAAAATCCTAAACACACACACAAGAGGGGAATTCCTCTCCCTTACATTCCCTGCAGGAGGAGTGTCACTGGATGTCTCATTGCTTGGCTTGTCCTCCCAGCTCTCTGTTGCCATGGACATCGCTGTGGGCTGCTGGCTGTCCTCTAGAGGTGGGAGATCAGCTTCCCTCAGATCACACCGTCCCTTGGAGGGGGATTTGGCATCAGTCTCAGCATTGCAGCTGCAAGGGAAGAAGCAGACTCCATTGAACATCATGGATGCAGTTCTGCTGTTCCTGACACAGAGCAGACTGAGCAGCAAGCCCAGGTTCAAAGAACCACCCGCAAAAGTTCAGGCAGAGTGCAGGCAGGAATTGGGGCTGGTCAGCATGGATGGCTGCGTGTGTGTTTCAGGGGCTCTAAGCACAGCTCAGTTAAGGCAGTGCAGATTGGATAACTGCACTCTTGCCAACATCAGTCTGGGTTATCAAGTCTCGGGTGTTCACAGGGCATTTTTGTGTCCATAAAACATGAGGTTCTCCATAGGGACCAGAAACACTTCTTTCTAAGTAGGCCATATCCATATTTGCTGCTATTTAAGGAGATGCTGCCAACACAGAAACCATATTGCTCATCTGGAAGAAAATCAACTGCTATAAACCATAATACTTTGAAGGGATTAGAGGATTAAAGAAGCTTTCCTTCTGTTTTTGATCTCATATGATCCCAAGCCCCCTGAAATCACTGGAAATATACCCTCTGCTTTCAGTGAACTCAGGATCAGGCCTTTTGGTGCACTTAAGAGACCTGAAAAGATTGTCAGAGTCTGTTGCTCTCACTTGGCAGTTCTGGGATGCCCTTATTTACAGCTGTCCGGTGCTAACAAGGCCCTGGCCTGGCTGATACAGGCAGCCTGTCCAAGCCCACATTCCCCTCTCTCTAGACAACATCACCTCTCCAGACAGACACAGTCTGGTGCAAAACCACTGACTTGACAGAGTAGTTGACAGGCTGTCATTTGTGATACTACTTGTGATACATTTTTTTGACAGCCTCTCTAAGACATCTTATTTCCATGCATAATGAAGCCTGCTGGGAAGAATATTATTTCTTTTTATTTTGGGTTTACTTAATTTTTATGGACTTGGATTCCTTTAAAAAGAAAGGTTGTGAGGACTGGATATGGATGCTTGTATATACAGGAAGCCAGTGTCTGGAACATATTTCAGGTTATGCATGTATTTTATGCTTAACAAAAATCTCCTATGAGAAAAATCTGCTTCTTCTTAAAGGCTTCACTTGTGAACTTATGCTGGTAGGTCACACCGCTAATGTGCAATTCCAACAGTGTCAGCTACAAGCAAACACATGAGACAGATGGGCATTCTCCTTGCAGTGAATGACAGTTGGCTCCGATAACAAACCATCAGCCAAGACTGAAATTGCTGAAGAGGGAACAAATCTCCCAGAACACAAACTGGCTCTGTTGTCAGGCCAGAAAAGTTGGTTTGCATCTCTCCAGCTGATGCTTTTTCATCTTCCTCCATTTATGTTTCCAGATCCCTGCTGACTCTACCAGTTAAAAAGAGTTTAGCCATGGCTGCGTGGCAACGGCAGCAGTGCCAAGAGCAGGCTCCTGGTGTTTGCTTTTTGCTGTCCCCCTGCAGTTCTTTGCTCCCCAGCCTGTAGAAAGGGGATACCAACACCACTGCTGGCACGGAGCAGGCTGGGGCATGGACCTTCCAAGGTTGCAATAAGAGCAGCACAGGCACACAGAAAGGCTGTGATCCCACCATGGTACTGGCCTGGCCTGGTCCAGCTTGAGAGGTTCCTGTCTCCTTCCTGCCTCCTGTCCCCAGCCATGTTGAGGTACCACTCCTTCAGCATGTGTAACTGTCTGTGTGGCTGTGATCTAAAATCAATCTTGAAATTATACAGGTTTAAAACCCCTCCCTCATGTATTCCCAGGCAGATCATTTCATCAGTGTTTCACTGGGTTGGGTAAAGTATGAACAGTTCAGCTGAGCACATCCATGGGAGGCAAGGCACAGATTAAGGAGCAAGAAAACTCTTTAAGAGGATGTGCCACTGCCAAAAACCACTCTTTTCAAAAGCTTCTCCTGCTCAAACAGCTTCTGGTTGAAACACACAGGAAAGGGACCCAGGAAAGGGGCACAGAGAGGCAATGGGATGTGTCCAAGGTCAGTAGCAGAGCTCATAACTGGAATATTATCTTCTTGATCACACCACCTCCCACCATACAGATCATACTCTCAAGAGAGATGCTGAGCTTTCATTTGTCATTTTCACAGTGCTTCAAGATCATCCACTTAAGTATGGGAAGCACTCCAGACTATTACTGCTCCTCTAAGTGAAGCTGACAGCAGCTCTCTGCTGACAGGGTCTAAAGACCAGATGCCACCACTTATTGTGGTTTCCATAGCCCAAAAGGGATATTTAAAAAAGATCTCCAGACGTGATCTGCAGCGGGAATAAGAGCCAATACTACCCAGAGAGCTGAGCTAAGGAAACATGACTGAAGATTAAGAAATTCAACCCACCCCGTGGCTGGTCAGCTAAGGGTAAGAAAGGCAGTGATGCAGAGCCCACATTGTGTGAAAGGAGATTTCTTCATCCCTGGTTTGACTGCTTTACTTCTTGTTGTGATTAGATCCTTCCTGCTCGATGTACTGGCCATGTGGTGTTGGGGCAAGTGCTGCTCCACACACCACACCAGCGTGATCAGAGGGATGGGGTGAAAGCAGGGAGATACAAGCACTTTTATAGAACCACATTAGGGCTGCTCCTTTAACCCTTGCCTTAGGAGGACATGGGGTCATTGCCAAGAAAACAGGATATTGCCCCTTTCTCCAGTCCCCTCCTCCTGGCAGAGATCTGTGCTGCCAACAGGTTCACACCACTGCCTGCTCAAGCAAGTCAAGTTCCCTCTGCTCTCACACAGAGCTGCAGAAGGGGGGACTGTGGCATATTTCCTTCTGTTGGATTAAACCACTTATTGGGACAGGAGTTTGTGCCCGGGGTTGGTGTCAGTTTTCCCTGTTCTCCCCAAGAGAGATGATGCACTTGGGGCAGCACAAGGGAGGACAGGTTCTTTTTGAATGTGTTTTTAAACCTGTGGGCTATCATCTCTGAATCTCATGGAAGCAGAGGTACTGGGAACAGTGTACACCTGGAAATGCACCTGCTCTCCTTCATGGTCTCTATGGACCTCTTCATGGTTGTATCATTGTCCAGACCAGCAGTTCTCAGCCTTTTCCACATGTTCCTGACTCTGATTAAATCAGAGAAACATTTTTGTGCACACCTTTCCTGCTGTCACCTGCCTTCCTGGCTTGGAGTCCTCTGCCATGGGAAGTTGGTATTGTACCCACCATTCTGGTGGCATCCCAAATACAGCCCATCACTCTTTCCAGGAAGCCTTCTTACTTAGTCATGTCCTTTGCTTACTTGTGCAGGTTTCTGTTGTCACCATGTCCCCACAGACACAACCCCCGGTCCTTGCATGTCTTTATCTTGAACAATTTGTCAGCTAAACAGTTTTAGAAAGTGGACTATATACTGACAAACTTACAGGATTTTCACCTAGATCTCAACACCCCTTCCCAGCCAGGACTACAACCTAAGTTAAGAGTATCCAAGTGACCCATGAGGGGGCTAAAACCACCATAATTATGAGACTGAAAATCAAATCTTCACTGACACAATATTAAGTCAATTGGATGAGTCTTAAGTAATTAACTATGAATTACTAGGGAGAGAGTTAATTTACAGACAAAACTGCTTTGTAAAACTGTGACACTTACACAGAACCACTAAAAGAGAAGACAATTTTAGCTATTTTATTCTGTGATGCTCCATCACAACATCTCTATCAAAGGCTTGCTGAGCTCAGTATCTGTGAAAATGGGACCAAATCCCCAGTTTTCAGCTCATTTCATTTGAGACTTAGAAAAAAGGTGGCCTGGATGTCAACGATCTTAATTTAGGACCCAAAATGCAGATACTCAGTCTCCCATCTCTGCAGTGAGAATCAGCTTGAGTTGTGAATATTCACACACATTACAGTGTCAAGTGAACATGATAGAAAAATGAGAAATTTCCATACAAAGAAAAAGGGAGTTTGCCACTAACCAGTGCTTTGGCAATAACAATTACCATTAATTGTCATTACTCTGGAAAATAATGAAGCCAAGGTGATTCCTTCACATATGAAACAACTTCTGTAATACTGGAATCACTGTCATGCAACCTTTTAGCTCAACTGTCATTTTGGTGTTAATAGATTCATAACTTTTAACAAATCCAACTAGGGAGACTGAACACGTTCAGAGAAACAAAAACCACTGTGGATATTAAAAGCACAGAAACCACACTGAAACCATAAAGGCCCTGGGCAGGAAGTGTTTGGAGGCTGGGAGAGTAGTGGGAAGGAAGATCACATGCACTCCCCCTTTCCTGTACTTTGCAGCTCAGGCTCCAGATACCAGTGAAACCTTTGATCTGCACAGAGACAGCTGCTCTTATGCCCTTACTGCTTGTGCCATTCCATGTATTTCATTTCACATCCATGACAAAAATAGCCTAATCCATGAAAATGGTTGCATACCATAACTTTCTCATCTGCCTCTTCAATGGGTTTCCATACTCTAGAACAAAAGCACAAAGGCTGGGCTGGACAGCTGAGGGAAGCATTGAGGGCTCTGACACCACCCACTTGCCTTTGGATTATAAAGTTGCAGAAGTACTGCTGTCACTCTGGCTTCAGCTCCACAGAAGTACTTCCAGACAATTCTCATTCCTGTGCAGAAGTCACTATCATCTCCTCTAAAACCTGAGTCCATGCATTCCAGAAATAAGAAGACAGCATAACATGCCCTAGCACTTCACACAGCCATCTGTGGGTTGCAGAAGCAGCCAGGACCCAAGTCTAATGCAATTCTTGGCAAATCCAGCCATGAAAGCCAAGTGCATGGAAACAAACCACTTCAGCAACACTTACTCTTCATTTTCCCATCAGCCTTATGTCATGATGACAGTGATAACTGCCCCAAATTCTCAGCTTCTAGAATTTTGCTCATTCCTACCGAGCCACTCTGCACAGAAAGGGATCCCCATTTCTTTGGCAGGAGGGAGGTAACAGGGCTGCAGCATCCAAAACCAGAATAGAGAAAGCAGTCCTTGTGAACATCGTACCCAGAGAAGGGGAAAAACCCTGTTTGGAGAAGATGGAGGAAGGCTTTACACAAGTATTTTCTCTTGCTGCTTACACTGAGTTGGCAGGACAGTATTTACAAGAACTTTCACTAGCTGCTTGTGCAGGTCTCCAAGAGAGGGTTAAAGACTCGTAGCAGCCATCCTGCCTGCCCCTGTGTGCCTGTTCACTGCATGCAGGCAGCAAGTGAAAGCACTTGCTGCTGCATGTCACACTATCTAAATTCATGTCCTGCAGTGGTAGGACACACTCTACATCTTTCTTCAAAAGAATCATATTAGTACTTTGTATCCCTCGGCTGTCTTCTACTTTTAACAGATGCTAAAAAAAAAAAAAAGACATTTCGACAATTTAATACAGAAATAAAATGGGTGGGAAATTGGGTGTCAGAACTATTAATGGCTGTTGTCTTCACAGGATTAAAGTGCACAAAAAGGCAAAGTCTAGAAGAAAATGCTTTTTGATGTTTAATCCCACGCAATGTGGAGTTTAAGCCGAAGAGCTTAAAGACACGTCCACGTGGCTATCAGAGACTCCAAGATGAAAGGCTCTGCCAACAGCACATTTATGCTACAGGACTTAAATGTACATATCAGGAGAAAGACCAGATCATTACCAAGGGAACTGCTTTCAGGTGACCCCACAGAGCATGTTACCTTTTCTTAATAAGTTCCAAGGCTGAACCTATGAATTCATCCTTCATTTTTTGTAGCTTAGCTCCATAGCTGGATAAGTCTGTGGCTTCTAACAGCAGCGATGAACAGCAAGAGGACTGGGCTTCAGAAGCCAGTGACTGCCCTGCAACGTGGAGGACATCATTTAATTGTCTTGTCTCTCCTTTCTGCTGCTCATCACTGAAGATCTCCTGCCCAGCACTGTGTACTGCTACTGCCTGTAAAGGTGATCGTGGAATAGGGCTGGAGCAAATAGGGACTGGTGATGTGTCTGGGATGGAGGTCTGGAAGGTTCTGTCCTTCACCTCAGGAGTGCTCATCTTGAAACCATCCCATGTGGCTGGATATTGGGAAATGCCAGCAGAGGTGTGGTTTTCATGGAATACATCATCATCACCCTCTGCTGTGACAGCAGATTCATTCACAGCTTTGGTCCCTAGAGCTTCTGAACAGACATTCTTACTGTTTCCCTCCTCCAGTGTCTGGTTTGCAGGCAGACCCTTATTCAAGCAATCTGCTGGCTCACTGCTGCTGGCAGATGAGTTTTCCTCCTTACTTCTCATTTGCTTGAATTCCTCAAAGGTGGGTATGTAGAGCCTCCCTTTGCAGCAGCCTTTCTTGCTCTGTCCCAGCGTCACTTTGCCATCTGTTTCCCCCTGGTCTAGGGTTTCTGCTGTTCTGGATTTGCCCATCTCATGGCTTTCCCCAGCATGCTGAAGGGGCAAATTGGGGGAGCTATTCTGCCTTCGGAGCTGAAGCCTCCTCTGAGCCTCCTGCTTGATATCTTCTGGACTGATGATGCTGTGTGCAAAGCACAGTCCCTGCCCCGCTGCGAGGCTGTGCCTGAGAGCAGTGTGTTCCACCAGGACCGTGCAGCAGCTGACAGCACAGCCGTTCCTGCACTGCCGGCACACCTGGCATTCAAAGAGCTCCGGGCCCATCAGCTCAGGCAGGGCCACCTGTGGGCGCATTGGCTTACAGGGCTCTGCCACCTTGCTGCTGTGCAGCCTCAGCTTCTCCTTCAGCTCTCTTTTGGCATCCCCATGTAGGGCTCTTTCCTCTGCAGAAGGGAAGAGCCACTGAGGCACTTTGGCAAAGGGAGGGAAGAGCACGTTCTGTGCGGATCGAGATGTCTGTTTAGCGTGGAGAGAAAGGTTCCTCAGAGAGTCCGATGTGCTCTGCACTGGGGCCACATCCACACAGCCTTGTGTCCACTGACTGCTGCCTCTATAGCGAAAGATGATCTCGTTATCCAGGCTCCGGCAGTGAGAATACAGCCCACAGTCGGAAACGGCTGCCCAGTGAAGGTTCTCCACGCTCCGATACATCCGGTTTTCCACAGGACTGCCCAACGGTGCCTTGCCCGTGTGGCAGGCAAGAGTGTGGAAGTCCCCAGAAAAAATGTGAGTGTCTAGGTTCTTTAGTGGATGCATGCTGCTAACCGAAAATTCCTTTAAGCCATGTTGTGCACAGAGCTGATTATTTTGGCAGCTCGAGATCACCCGGCAGTGTTCCTGTCTCTCATCAACACTGATGTATGTCATAGCAAATGCACATGGAGGCTCTAGGACAGTGGCGTCTAGGGGGACAGGAGGGAGCTGGGGTGTCGCTTAGGTGCCAGTCAATGTCCACAGACCACAGACAGCAAAGTGTGCTGCTGGGTACTCACATAAGAGAGCTCTCACATGGGTGGAGTCGCCATGCGTAGGAGACCTGTGAATGGAAGGAAAGATGAGTTACTGAAGCAGCCTGGTGGTGGCTTGCAGGATGCAACAGCAGGTCTGCTTCCAGGGAACGCAGAATCCAACACCAACAGCTTGTGTAGGAGCAGAGCAGCATAACTGGGAGATGAGCTGTGGGGCTTGGGGCAGGGAATCTCTTTCTTCTCTAGCCAAGCCAACAGTGGCCTTACACTACCCGACTGGATTTGGAGAAGTTTATCCTACCTACCCTCAGCAATTCCTTGACAATAACATTCCTCAGCTCTAATGCTCAGAAGTGCTTGCTGCAGGCTCAGCTTACTCACACAGCAGCACTAAGGAGATGGCAGGTTTACAAGAGATAGTGAGATTCTTTCCCTCAAATGGGGTGCAGACAAGAGTGTGGGGGGTTAAGGGGGAGCCTGGGGTGGGAAAGGATGACACAACAGTGTGGTCTCCTGGAAGACTCAAGTAGCAAGGAGGAAGAAGAAGGTTGACTGGTGCTGGTTTTGTGCCTGACAGTCACACTGCAGCCCCTTACTGCTCTGATTCACCCTTCAGAAGGAGATACATATGGTTTATTGACTGCATACGGTACCCAAGCACTGCCAAGGCTTTTCCAGTGCAGAGACAAAGGTACCTCACAGACTTTCACAAATGCACCCTCCTGACTCTGTAGCCACAGGCTCCAATCATCACTCACCATGACAGCTCAGCAGAGGCCATGAAAAAGAAAGGTGTACTTTCCAAGGCTGCTCCTATGAGCTGTGTTCAGCATTATAAGGCCCAGGGAATCTAAGTGACTAAATTACATGCTCAGAGCAGAGAACTAAATCCCTAAACTCTGTTTTGGGCCAGCAGGATGAAGGCTAAGACATTGCTGGAAGTAGATGGAGCCTCTTTACACTGAATGGAGAGACTCCAAATTTCTCTTAATGATTTAGGCTTCATGGACTTGCCAGCAGTCACACAAGGCTGCTGCAGCCCAGTCCACTCCCTTCCTTGGCAAAGGGAATGAGTGAGTACCATATATAAAGGAGAGTAAGACTGGGCAGGGCATATGGGGTTAGCCTGAGATTCGTAAGGGCAAGACAGAGCTGGGCTGGTGGGGAACCAGTCTTTAATAATAAGCCAGGCAAGAACCAACCAGGTTGAACACACAGGAAGAGGCCTTGGTAAAGCAAGACAGAACCAGTTACAGCCCAGACTGTTTGCTCTGTAGTGCAGCTGGATTCCCCACACGTGTTCAACCATTCAGCAGCACAGCCACCTTGATCAGGGGGCAATGAAGAGGTTTGTTACTCCCTGAAGGGTAAGACACTTCAGGCGTCTAACCATGTGACACACTAACAGACATCTTCCATCTGAGGGGAAGTCTGAGGTACTGTATTGCCTGGAAGCCAATGTTGATAATGCACTGGGAGCTTGATTCATCCCTTGCTTAGAGTAGCTCAAATTAGCATACTTTTCCCACATTAATGAAATTATCTCTAATCTAATCCCAGAGAGGGAAGGCAGAGCTGTGGTTCACCACTGAATGAAGAACATTATTTCTGTTCTTCATAATTGCTAAAAATAAAAATTAAAACTAGCTCTCCAAGTGTGGCTGTTCCCCAAGATGTCACAGGCACTTCTCACCCGGTCTTCTCATGGCGGGGCTGCAGTTCCCCCTTCTTCACGGCTCTGGAGGAGCCCACAGGTGACAGCAGAGAAACGTGTGGATCAGGACTTTCTGTGATCATAGGTTATAACATAATCTGTCAAGAAAGAGAGAATTATATGATGTGAGAGCCAGTCACTGAGCAGACTGCAGGGCTCCTGGTAGTGCCGAAGGGCTCCTGTGAGGAAGTGCTGTTAATAAAAGATGCCATGGCCTGTCAGGTTGGTCTGTGATCAGGTCACAGCCATGGGACTAAAAGCCACCATGTACTTTTGGCACTCTGCTTTCAGAACAAGAAGAAAGAGAAAACAGCCCTTGCTGCAGTGAGAGCAGAAAATAAAGCTGCCCAAGGCAGGGAGTTACAGAGAGGAAGGCCTGAAGACAAAGCAAGGCCCATGTGAGGCAGGCTCCTGGGCTGGACACTGGCTTGGCAGGCTCTGCATGTGTGCATGTGACAGCAAGGGGGCTGGAGAAGAAAGTGCACAGGCAGGGGCAGAAGCAGTTAGGAGAAGAGCAAGGAAGCAGAGGCACAGAAATGACAAGGTGGGATCTGTCTGTGGCTGCTCCATTCACCAAGAGATAGGCAGCACTGAGAAGACAATTGACTTTTGTCCTCATGATTCTGTTCAGGTGGAAGTTCACTGCCAGAGCTTGTAGGGCTGACCCCTCTTTGGGCTGCAGGTCAGCTACAGTGATGCCAGGCATGGGTGGTCAGGGGCCACTGCCCCTGCCTGCTCAAGTGCACAGCACAGGCCGTGCAGGAGGGTTTGCATCCCTCTGTTACTCTGGCAGGTGAGGATATCCCTCTGCCCTGTAGGAGAGCAGAGGCCCATTTCCCCAGCAGCCCTGGAAGGTGTCAGAGCACTGCCAGGCAGCAGGGACCTGCTGCTGCTTTGCCAGGGCAGGATTTTCCAGATGTGCGTGGGATGGCAAAAGTCACTTTCAGGGAAGGAGCATCTGGGAGAAACTTCCTATGGGCACAGTGGGGCAGGCAGAGTGAGGGACAGAGAGCAGGAGCCAGAGGCAGGTTTGTGCAGCAGAGGAGCCAGAGAAGACAGAGAACAGCCAGAGCTGGCTGTGAGACAGCAGGAGACAGAGGCTTTCCAGAGGAGGCTGTGCAGAGTTTGCTGACATGTCGACAGACACCAAAATTTACTGGATTAAGTGGAGGAAGATGGGAATTTTGTTTCCAAACAATTTGTTTTAATATTTGTCACTCATCAGGTGTGAGTTTTATTTCTCTGAAAAGTGATTTTTTTTGGCTTAAGAGGACACTTCAGACACAGGAATTCCCTTTGATACTTCCAGTAGAGCTCAGAGCAAAGGTGTACACGGATGTAGCTCAGAGGTGGGTGTGCAACGGGGCCTGGTGCCCTGGCTGGAGTGAGAGGGAGCCTCAGAAATCAGCGAGTTCTGTTCCCCCAAACACCTGCAGGGCAGCTGTGAAGCTCTCCTAACAGCCAGCTTGGACAGCAGCACCTTTCTTCCCTGTCACTCCACTCTTGAAAGGACCACCTCTTTCCTGCTGAACTCCTCAGATCTTGCCTGTTCCCCCATGTCGCTGCCCTGAGGGCTGTGCACAGCATGTCAGGCAGCTAAGCTTAATTTCACTGAGCACCCTGGGCAGCTGCTGCCCAATTCATGACCTGCAAGGGGGGACTGGCTGAGGCACAGCCTCCTGCCCGAGCTGTTCAGGGATGCTTGGAGCAGGAGAAAAGCAGTGGTCTCTCTAAAACACCAGATAACTTGTACCTGGCCTGTAACCAGGAAACACTGAATGTTTCTCCCTCCTTCCCCTATTCTTGTGCTCCATGGCACGCAGCAACAGCATGATAGTTTCAGCTCAGCTGCCTGAATTTTCAGGCCATTGACATCCCATGATATAAAACATGTGCCTAAACACTCAGCTCTCAAGTAACATGGCCACAGGCCTGTTGTAAACAGTCTGCTGGAGGAGAGCACAAGACAGAGACAGAAAAAACCCCCCAAGTTAATATGCTTATTGTTGGTATGCTAAAGATGATCTTTCAGCACATACTTGCAGGCCCACTTGTACATACAGAGTGTTTAGCACTTGTACATACAGAGTGTTTAGCTTTTATATGGTCACCAACAAAGAAACATTGGGAACTACAGCAACATGGAAGTTTGTCCTCCCACCTCTTCAGTGCTGCAAGTACATGTTATAGCTGCAGCAGGTGATCTCAGGTATGAAAACTAGCAAATGTCACAGAAATGTGAGGCAATGAATGGTAAGGATTAAATGCTGGTCTTTTACATGGTGACTCCACTCTGAGTCTTAATTCACCTCTTTTTAAAGGTACACAGCAGCCCTAAAGTATGCTCTGTTCGCTTCCAGTTAGACCAAGCACTGAGTTGCCAGTTCTTTGTCACTCTCTGGTGTAGGTGAGCACTGTGGATTGATGCTACACTCCTTCCTTTACCCACCTGGGTACTTCCAGGCAGTCCTGTCTACACTTCCCCAAAGCTCAGACTTTATTCTAGCCAAGCAATCCTCCAGGCCAATGCTGACGTATTCCAGGCCAAATAGCAAAACAGAGCTTAGTGCTGGCTGCTGCTGCAGCACATCATTGCTCCTCAATCACATTGTCTGTGAAACATTTGCCTGTTCCTTGGCTCAGGGACTGAAAATCTCCTAGTAGTTATGAGCCTTACGCCTTAAGTGAGGATAAGACTGAGGGCAGTGTGTGCTCAGCTTATTTTCTACCATGTGATTCAGTTTAATCAACTTCTCCTCCACTGCTCTGATAAGTGCTTGCTTGGAGACTTGCCACTAACCTTAATTTTCCTGTAAAACCCCCCCAAGAACTTATTTCTCAAGGATTAAAGCTTGAAGGATAAATTATGCCTTCCCAAACACATCAGAACTGTTCTGCCTGGCTGACCTTCCCAGCAAAGCACCAGATAAAGTGTCAAGAGGATGAAGCAGGCAGGCACAGGGTAAGTAGCTCAATGCTGATGAAAAGCACTGTGGAGAAGACCAGTCATGTTCAAGGACTCCAGGGACATCAGGACAAGGGATCACAGAGCCTCACAAGGCCTCAGGAAAAGAGGCCACCAAATCTGGTAAGGCTGAGTAAGTTTGCTGGTGCTGCTTTGAAGTGTTCACTGCAGCAAGATTTGCTCTATAGACTTACCAAACATGGACATTTGTTCCATGAAAAGCTGGAAAGCAGCTTGCTATTGTCTGGCCTCTCCTGCCTTGATCAGAGACAACAAGTGAGACTGGTACATTTTCTGCTTTCCACATTTACAACACCTCAGTCACAAGCAGATTTTGAGTCATGGCCATCACACCAAACTCCTGTTTTCAGGGGAGGGGAATAAATGGAGATCCTTACTCCACCTTGATATAAGAGATTATTCTAACCTTCAGGTTTTATTCTAATTTCACTGCATTAGGTTTTGCAAACTGCAGCACTGAACAGAGGCTGGTTTATTCTGGAGTACAATCTCCCTTTTATTTCAGAGATCCAACCAGCCAGAGGGATGTGAACAGCACATTTCAAAGAGCTATACAAAGGATTTTAGCAAGCTATGATACTGCTGTGAGTTTTCTGCTATCTGATACAGAAAACCTCATGGACACAGCATGATCTGTCTATTGCCACGTCATGCACATCACTTCAGCTGCTTAGCAGAACACCAGCAGTCTCAAGGGAAAAAATGCCAGATTCTTTTTTTTTTCATGTTAACAAGAAAAATAAAGGTGCCTTGGCTGTATTTGCTTTCTTAGCTGTTCTCTTAACGAGAGCTGTGCTACAGAAACTGGTAGATGCAGCAGGAAGATAAGGTGACTGCAGTTTTTTGGGTGGGTTTTTTTTGTGTGGTTTTTTTGTTTGTTTTTTTTTGTTTGTTTGCTTTGTTTTGGTTTTTTTTGTTTGTTTGTTTGTTTTTTGTTTTTTTGTCTGGTGTAGCAGCTGAAACAGGAACAGGGCTTATATAGTGTCTGTTAATTGCAGCAGGAGAGATACAGCCACAGCAGTACTCTTAACCAGTACCATTTCCCAGGTTTCTTCTCCTTCCTAGGGTAAACAGCTAACCCTAACTTTCCTTGAGTTTACAGTATTATCATTGCTTTCATTGTCCACTCCATGGCATAAATCAGGATTGCTAACAAGAGGAACAACTACCAGATCTCTTTCAAAACCAGGTAATAAAGGGAGAACAATAACCTTTATAGTCTGCTCACTGTAGTTATAGTCCCTGTGCTGTCACCTTAATCATAAGCAAGGACCACAAAATCTCAGAGACAGCTTGGCATGGGGAACCCCAGAAGACCCAGTGCAGCCCAGGGTCGAGGGGTTACCGAGAGCACAGGCAATAGCATTAAATTCTGCTGTGCTGAGGGCTGCTTCCTTTGCTGTGTGATACTCTATAACCATTTTCCTCCTTTCACATCTCTTCTCCTAATTATTTGGGGGATTCTTTTCCTGCTTCCCCAGGTCTTCCTCCCTCCCACTGCATTCAACATAACAAAACGACTTGTTAACAACTCATCCGGAAAAAAATACCAGTCTTGGCTACAGTCAGGACTGGCTGGTCAGAGCAGCCCAAAGGTGCACACGTGCCAGCCAGATGTGCCACAGAAAATCTCTCCACAGTACCTGTTGATCACCACAGGAAAATCCTGCTATGGTACACACAGCTCAGTTCACCAGGAGAGTGTAGGAATCACCACAAGTTCATGTGAGCTTCTGTTTGAGCCAGGCTGTCTCCAAAATAGTCTCATGGCAGCACAAAAGCTACTCTCAAAATTTTATCAACTCGCTTAAGTATTCTTGGCTCCCTTTTTGTAGAATTTTTAAGCCCTTTGGGAACTATTTTTGTTGACTTAAAAAGTTTCACCTGAGAAGCCCTACTGCTCCATACACCTGTGCACTTGGTAGCAGTGCCTTTGATGAATTTTTCTGGCTGCCCTCTTAGTCTGAGCAGCTTCTCCTTCTTGTGTCACAGCATGGTTTTCTCCTTGAGTTCCTCCTTCAAAAAGGCTGTGATGATGTGATGCTTCCAGCCTACCTCCAAGGGCAGGACTGATTTCAGGTAGCACACTTTGGAGGTGACTGCATTCCCTCTTGATTCCTTGCTTTGGGAAAGGGTACCCCATTTTGTTTCACCAATGTACCACTCAATCTTTTGGACAGCATTGCTCCAACAGGCCTGCTGACCATGCAGCAGAGGGATTGGAGCTTGAGAGGATTAGCATTCATCTTGCAGCACAGGAAGGCCAAGTACTTTGGCTCCGTAACAAATGTTCCTGTAGATACCAGTGTGACACCTCCATCAAGTGGCCTAGCTGGAGCTGCTTGGCATCATCAGCTGTGAAGCATCCCAGGAGATGGCAGCACCCACCACTTGCCAAGCTTTCAGCGGCTCAGCACCCTGGTTGACCACAAAGTTCCCTCTCAGGAGGAAGCAAGTCCCATTTGCAGTGAAGTCCTCTCCTGGGACACATCACCCACAGCACCTATGAACCTGCAGGGTGTATGTGATTGATAGATGCTGCCCTTGTCTGCAATACTGTGAGCCACTGTGCTCCCCTCTTAGAGCTGGAGAAGGAGTCTACAGGGTTATAAGCAAGCAGAGCCAATGCTCAGGCCTGAGTTAGTTGATGTTCAAGACCCAGGTGGTTTCCCCTGACCTGTGTAGACACCATGAACCAAACATTCCCATGCCTTTGGGTCATGCAGAGCAGATCATGCCCACCACCCACCTTAGTCTTGGAATATGCACTGTTGGCCTCAGGAGGAACAGCCTCCAACCCTGCTCCATACCTGGCTCAGACACAGGCTGTTCTCAGCAGCAAACCTGAGCCAGGACAATCTATCAATCCCCTTGTGAGATCTGGGGAATACAAAGCCATATGTCAGCTCACTTTACAACCTGGCACTTCCACTTCTCCTTCAAATTCCCACTGTGCATAGATATAACATCAGCACTAACTGAAGAAAATGGTTGCAATATGGCTACAACTGAATTTGTTATTCCTTGGGAGGTGGGGAGAAGAAAAGGTTAAGGCTGTGACTTGAAGCTCAGTCCCAGCAAAGGGTCCAATATCAGTTATGACTTTCCAGTGCCAGCTCCAGACCGTTCTCCTCTGGCTCCCAGCTGACAGAGACGTGCCCCAGCCCAGCCTTGCCAATGCTCAGTCAATGCCTTTGTGAGGCAGCCCAGCACTGCCTCCAGCTGTGATCAGCAGCAGCTCCTTTGGGAAAGAGCAACACGGAGCGTATCTGCAGCTGAAAAATGGTGAGGCGGGGAACTACACCTCAGATCATCTAAAACTGTCTTGATCCTCTCTGCATGTGTTTGAGGAAGGCAGAGGGGACAGTGCAAAAAAAGAAGCAGGGCACAATGGGTCAGGTGAACATGAGAACCGAGAGGGAGAAGTAAATCAAGCCAGCAGCAGGAAAGAGCTGGCTGCTGCCTTCTCCTTGCAGCATGTGAGCAGGATGAGCAGAGCCTTCACCCAAGCACTCAGCTGAAGGTTGTAATCTTTTTGCGCACTGAAGACTGGCATTTCAACTCACAATTTTCACTCACTCTCTGGCAAGAAAGAGGTAAAAAGCCAAGTCACACTTAATGGGAAAAATAAAATCAATTCTTTTTTTTTAACATCATCATTTAACTCATGATTTAATCTCATGATTTGTGGGGCCTGAGTCATGCTGCTGGATTTCTTTCAGGGTGGAAATACCCCTGGCTGAACTAGCAATACCTGACCATCAGGGCACAGAGAAACACAACATTTCCATGCCCAATTACATTGCTTCCACCAGTCCCAGGAAGACAACAGAAAACCAGTCCTATACAGCTGAATCCCTCAGGGTTCCTGATTCCTGGTTCTAAGATTGTCCCAAGAGTATCAGCCTAATCCTTAAAATGCACCAGGCAGAGGAAAAAACCACACCCTAATTCTAAGAATAAACTGTACGTCAAAAGTTTCTACTCCCTTCCTTGTACCAGGAAGGTGGTTTTTTGCAGCATAGCCACAAACCTCAAACTTTCAGTGCACTAGGGGCTTACTGCATCAGTCTTTCCAACAAGGCAATATGAGCCTTGGCTCTCATCTCACTAGTAGGCAAAAAAACCCCACAACTAAATTCTGTTGATCTCGGTTCATTAACTTTGCACTGGAATGCACTGCAGCACTCCCCAGCACTGAGGGTAGGTGGATGAGCCGAGTTCTTCCATGCCAGCAACACATGTGAGATCAGAAGGAGGCCTGGGGGAGGAAGGAGGTGTTGAGGATGGTGAGGGAAATGTATGATCTCATCCTACACCTTGCTTGGTTACATCCCAAGGCTGTCAGGCACTTTGGCATACTGCTGGCAGAGGCAGGTTTGCCATGAGGAAATGGGGATGACAGTAGCATCAGTAGTCCTAGCCAGGCCTGGATGACCACGGGCAGTAACAATTCCTATTCCTTTGGCTATGGAGGTACTCAGCAATCCTGGGAGGACTGTGCCCACCACCTGTCTCAGTTGAGGGATGTATCCTCAGAAGTCCAGCTCTGCAAGTTGCCCACTGTCACAAAGTGGGAGTCCTGACAGAGAGCCAGTGCAGCTGGCCAGACTCCGCCTCTGCATCAGTCCTGAGGAATATCACAAGCTCTTCCCTACCTACCACAGAGAATTTTTTTCTTTTTTGCAGATTTTCAACTCCTCCCACAGGTTTCTCTAAACAACCCCCTCCTTTTCAGATGCTGATGCTTTTCAGCTGATTAAACTGTGGGCCAGACCATGAGCTGGGTGTAAATCAGTATTGCTTGTCAATGCTAATTTACACCTGCTGAGAATTTCCCTTGCTTCACCATTTAGCAGAATTATATGACATGTCTTTTATCTCTCCTCGCAGTTTAGCCTGCCATTCCCCATTCCTGGCCCCCGAGCCTCCTGCTTTGCTCTGAACTCCCTGGTGGTTTACAGGATAAGTTGCTTATTTGCAATGTAAAGTGTCTCTCAGAACCACAGCCCCGTGCAAACAAACCCGGGAGAGGCACATTTATCCCTATTTGTGCAACAAATACAGCCCCATCTTTTCCTGGCAGCAGTTCCCTAAGCACACACTGCACAGAACTTGCTAAGGGAAGAAATATGTCCCTTATTGCCATTACACAATGCAGGACTTCTCTGGGGAGATGCAGAGGATGGAGAATGAAAGGATTGATTCCACAGAGACCCTGAGCTCTTTCCTTTCTCATTGGAAGTGATAGTGATGGCTCGCCACCCAGCTCAGAACCCTGTAGATTCTGACTGTCAATAGGAAGGATACCATTAATGACTTCTTGTTGCTATGGTGATATTGATGGATAGTCCCCGGCATTGGTGGGAATCCTGGGAAAGCTAGCAAAAAAACCAAAAAGTGGGTCAAAAAAATATGTGAGTTTGCCCAAAAATGGACAATTATGTGACATCCTCGATGAATCCAGTGGCACTTCACACCTCCTGACTCCTCCTGCCTCCTACCTGAACAACACGGTGTTCTCCAGAGCCAGTGCAAACACTCCTGCTGGCAGCAGGGCTCTGGTGCAGGGGTGCACTGCTGCAAGTGGATTTCATTACCAGGCGTTATTTTTGCAGCTTCACCCTGGCAATTCATCTCACATACAGAGTAAAAATCTTGGCTCCAGTGAAATCACTTGGACCTGTGCCAGTGGGCAGAGAGCCAGGATTTCCCCCAGCTCTCAGGATGCCTTATCACAAGTGACAATTTCATTCAGCTGCCACGGTAGCCACTGGGAACCCCCTGCCTCTCCAGGGCTGTTTCAAGCATGGAAAAGCCGCTGTTGCAGTTTTTTGCTCTATTTCCCTGAGCACTGTGTGCTCTTTGAAGTGGTGTCATGGGCTCTCACAGCTTCCTACTTTGCCATATGCAGTTTGGAGTAATCTTTCACCCTTCATCCCAGCCAAGTGACCACTGGAAGGGACAGGCTGTGCTCCAGTCACAATTGGGCCCTTTCACTGTGCACAAGTGTTCTCAGGATTTGGGGCACAGGAGCCATCTTCCTGAAATACCAGTTCTCTCTTTGACCTTGCTTTCTCTGGGAAAAACATTCCTAATTCAGGCTGGTGACACATTAATGAAGAAGTGATAAAGCTCAAGTGGAACTCCCTCTTTCTCTGCACATGCTATTTATCTAAGCCCACCAAAGAGTGCACACACTGCAAGATGTCTTGTTTTGGGGGAGATTTCAGTATGATTAGCAAATTTTAGAGCACGCTTTTTGTCTCTAGCAGACACTTATCTTTTCTGATTTCTTTTATGTCAAGGAGTACATACAAATTTATTTAATAATCTTTTATTTCAAACAGCAGTACTGCTCCAGGCATGTACCACTCCATCACTTGATGGGCACCCTTAATCCAGAAAGTTTTTATTGGTTTGGATGTTATTACAGAAGAAGTATATCCACAGGGAGTAGTATCTATAGCAGTACTGTTATACAGACAGTTTTGCCAGTAAATGCCCCAGTGTAGATCAGATCCAAAGGATGTGTCAGCTCTTCTACTTGTGTGTTCAGATCTTTCACCTTCATACGAACTCTGGAACTGGTAACAAAATTACCCTGCCCCTCTCTTTTGCATCTTTTGATATCCATAGTTCTAATGGGCTACAGAGTCTGAAAGCGCTTTACACCAGGAACAGATCCCAGGAGAAAAATTTGGTTTGTTTCTCTACATTACATGTAGCTGTTCATCAAATTTACTGGGCAAGTTCCTAAGCACATGGAGGCTGGACCAGCCTGACAGAGGCTCTCTCTTGTATAGCAACCTTTTGATCAGACTGTCAGCATAATTTATTTGCTTGTTTCATATTCTTCAATGCTTCAGTAAGTTATTTTTCCCAGTTGATTATCAGAGGCAAAGGCTGCTCTTTCAAGTTGGATTTGCCCCTCTTCCCTTCCCCTCCATTTCAATTAGCTACGGAAATTATTTGGATTTTATTTTTTCTATCTCTTCTTGCCTGCCTGTCTGTATCAGAAGCTTTGGAAACACTGATGGCTGGAGAAGACTCCAGTTGATCTCTTCCCTGTAGGAAATGTTGTGACTTGCAATGAGCACATCTAACTGCTCTGCTTGGCCTACTGCTGGCCAGGCTGGAGAGCGCAGACCCAGCTGCAGTGTCCTGCCTTTTCCCCAGGTAAGAGCAAGGGGATGGAGGGCTGGGAGTGCTATGGATGGAAGAAAGGAGGTACCACCCACAGGTAGGGACAGACAAGGACAGGAACTGCTTTATTGCGCTGGTAGACAGAAGGTGATAGGAATGTAAAAGCTTCTTGAAACAGGATCTCTGCCTGTGGGGAGCTGCTGCTGTGCTGTGTTTGCAGCTATTACTTTTCTCAAACAACTCTGTGACTGCAGAGACACGACAGGCAGGGAACTGCCCAGAGCAGCTCAGGGCTGAGCAGAAATGGCATTTGGACTGGGCTGGAGCTCTGGGATCCTCCACTTGGAGACACCAGGGTAAATGCCTTTAGGCACAAATCCCAGCACACCGGGAGGAGCACACATTCCACAGGACAACTTTCCAAGTGGGATTTGCCTTAAACAGCTGATCACCAAAGGTTTCTCTGATCACGGTATCAAGATTGAAAAATGCACCAGATGCATTCAAGATAGGAGAATCTCTCGGGGCTGTGTTTGACACCAGCTGGGCATTAACTCCCAGGTGACCCCACAGGAACAGGAATTGGAGAGAGCAGACTGGAGGCAGTACAGATCCATGGGATTTCTCACCACACACACATCTCCCCCAGACACATTGTGTCATGCATGGCTTACTGGAGATGTTTCTAAAGACATCATTAAGAAACCAATTCTAGGACTGATTAATACCAATGCATATACTCTTGGGATGTTCCTAACCACATCTATATAGCCTAACTTATCAATATTGCCATGGGACTCTTTCTTTTTGGTTTTCTGCCAGATCCTACACTACAGTGAAAGGTGATGGAGGAGGAGGCAGGATGTGCCCCTTTGTTTAGAGACAGCTGTAAGAAAATGGTTTTGTTTGCTCAAATGTACTGGATACTTTGTGCAAGCTGCATCTTCATGCAGTGCAGGTTTGCCACGAAAATGAAGAACAAATGCAGCAGTTTTGCAGCTCTTTCTAAGTGAGTGAGGGAGGAGGATAGTGAATCAGATCCCTTCTCCATGTGCTGCTGGTCTCAGATATCAGCCACATCATACAGTCCCCATGACATTAAGTGTGATGAAGACCCACCCTGGATCCAGATTCACACTCCATATCTTTTCTTATGCCACAGCTTGCTGCAGGACCTGAAGCTGGCAGCTCTCAAACAGCTCTGGGCTCTGTATTTCCCTCACAGTCTGAGTTAGGCATCATTACTTCCAAGCCATTTTACAAAACATTCCAAGAGCCTAATGAAGGTCACTACATTCTTGTTAACCTTTATTTTTTTGCAACTGGGAAAAAATAAGACACAGATCATAGTAGCTGATGAGAGCCCTTGCATGTACATTTATTTTACCAAAGCAGTGCTCAGAGCTGAACTAAGAGCACCAAGGCAGAGATGCAGGCAACCAAACAGCTTTTTTTCTGTTAACTTGGCTCCTGCACAGCACCGAAAGTGTGCAGCCTTTGTGGTTGTCACAAAGTACCCATGCCTACCCACACTCCACAGCAAGGAGACAAAACCACTCTATAAATACAACTTTGTAATATCAATCAAAAGAGAAGAAACACTGACCATGCAGACACCTAATCCCTCAAGGGAAACAGACACAAATCCTTTGCAAACACCTTTTTTAAAGAGTGCTCTGAGAAGACATGGTGAAGATGCTGTAGCCAATGTGATGGTAAGTCTCATGCAACACAGCATCTCAGAAAAGGATTTAACCTCAACCTCATAAGTACTGTCCATCAACAATTCCTGCATGTAGCTGTAACACCCCAGAAAGTTTAATTACCACTTAAGAAATGGAAGACTAAATGAGCTATGTGACCTTTCCCACCCCAGACCCTGTAGGTCAGCATTATTTAAGACAACTGGGAGCCTGAAAAGCTAAACATTAGTGTTGGCAGATGAACAGATGGATGGATTGCTGCCAACAATCCATCTTCCCACTTGCCTCCATAGGACTGGGTGACATTCAAAGCTAACTACTTCCCTATGCAAAGAGAAGTGCATATGATGCAATGAGTAGCCTTTAGAAAGGACTCATCAGCTGGCAGGACCAGTGGCAAAATGCTTCATGGCTGCTGTTTAGTGTGCAGGTGAGGTTGGAAAAAAAAGGCATCAGGCTGTGACAAGAAGAAGGGAATGTAGTGACCACAGTGGATTAGCTGTAAACCAAACTCTGAGCAAGTTGTAAAAATCTGTCAGGATGCTGTCATTTTTCCTTTGTGAATAAGAGCTCTAAATCTAATTAACCTTTTAATCAGAGCAGATAAAATTGTGGTATTATCATCAAAGGGGATGCCTTATCTACAGTTTCATGAAAAAATTCCATCTCTGCTCAACACGGATTTTTTTTTTTTTTTTTTTTTTTTTGCTTGAGGCTCTATGAGTAAATTCCCCAAACACTGAAACATAGAAAAGCGTAAAGTAGGAGATTTCTTACCAGAGCCAGTTACTGTGCAGGTATCAACTCATCTGATGCCAGATGGGACTCAGTCCAGAACTTTCAGATCCAGCTCAAATACCTGTTGCCTGAGCACAGAGGATGTTGCTGCTCCCTGACTGGGGCAGGCACAAGAGGAGCTGTGACACTGTGCCAGCATGAATCACGTCACCCTCCCTGACAGACAGGGCACTGAAACCCACAACCTCCCACCCACCCAGGCCTTTCTGGTGTTCTGCAAGGATTAAAAAAAAAAAGTAAAACAATCTTCTACATCTACTAGCTATAGCAGGCTACTGTCAGTTACTAGACTACAACATGACTTTTCTAAATTGATGCAATAACTCTGACATGTACCTTTGTGCCCACAATATCCCAAAGAGTAAAGACTGGTGTCTCTGACTGCTCTACAGTATCACCCAGATCAAACTGTGAATTGTAGGGTTTTTAATTCCATGGCTGAAGCCTTCAAGAGTTTCTACATCTGCTGGCAAGCATCAATACTGTTGACAAAGTCAGCCAGCACAAGCAAGTGCAGAAAAACTCCCAGTCAAGGTCTGAACCTGGGACTCCAGATAATGAAGCTTCCTGACTACACATCTGCTTCACTGAACTTGCCTGTATAATCTGAACCAAAAACCCCACTCATTTCCATTTACTATTGCCCATATGCCACCTCTAAATATACTTACATATTAACATTTATGCAACGTTCAGTACAAAATCCATATGGCTCCTTTCAGCAAGCAGCAACAAGGATAAGTTGCAAACTGAGCCTGGAGATGGAGCTTCTAAAGCTTTCTTTCTAAGCACCATGTAACATTTGCTGTAGATAGACAGTGATGGAAGAGCTGTTACAACCTGCTCCAGATGGAGCAGTTTTCTTTTCTGCATGAAGCTAAAATGGACTTCTTTTATATGAAATGTCTCCTAATGATCCCTCTGGAACAGAATGTGGGTAGCAGAGCAGATCCAAGCTTAGGCTGAGGAGTGTCATAAAACAGCCTCTAATTACTTTTGACCAGCCTCATGTGAGACCTCCACCTTTGCTCCTGCCACCCATTGGCCTGGGAGCTGCATTTAAGCCCTTGCCCTGGCCCATGCTTGGCTTAAGCTCTGTGTGTGTGTGCTGGTTCTGGCCAGCTTGGCCTGGCTTCTTGGGTGATATCAGAGCTATGTTGGAAGTACAGGTTTCTCTGGGGCCTGCTAGATGAACAAAGATACAGTCATGGCACCCACTCTGCCCTTTGTGTTTGGGTGTGGTGGGACTGCACCCCTTTTCCAAGGTTCCTGTCTCAACTTGCTCTTTTGCCTGGTTTCTACCTCACCTTCCTTCCCAGAGATGACCATCCTTACTTGCTTCCTGACAAGGAGTTTCCCAAGCCCTTGAGGCTGAGCATTACCTTCAGTTAAACAGAAGAAATGAATGCTCTCTGGAATGAGAGAGTAGGAAATCAAGAGTGTTCAAAGTTCCCATGCAGCAACCACTGCTGGGTGACCTTCCACAGGAGCAGGACCTTTGCAGGAGCAAAGCAACTCACCTCTGTCACCCCTGGTCTTCTGTCTAGCAAACCACATGAGAGCCTTTGAATATTAACAGATTGCTTGAACATATAAAGGGTAAATATATGTTGCCTCTTGCTGCTTGAATCAAGGAATAAAATGTGGCAGCTAATGAACTACTTCTACCTTAACCATCAGGACTGTAACACCATCAAACTTTCCCACCCACTGAAAGAAAAAGGCTACATGTCTTCAAGAGACTGCACTCAGAGAGGTAAGTCAGGGGCCTTGTGCTGCTGTTGCTCCCAGTCTTTGAGATGATGGGTTCTAAACTCCAAAAATTGTATTCCTTGTGGACACATGCTGTGGTAGGCTTAATCTTGACAGATAGCAAGGAATTGATCACAGAAATAAAACATAACTGGTTGCTTAGTTACCAATGATGACTACACAGTTACATCTGCTGTGTGCAAACAGAGCCCAGTGCAAACCAATTATCCATCATTACAACTCTAAAATGTCAGCTTCAGAGAGCTGAAAACAACTAAGGTAATAAAGGAAAATTCGAGTAGCAAAAGATAAATGATAATTGGGAGCTTTTTTCCCCCTAAATGTTCAAATAGCCACAATACTGTGGTTGAGGAAAGCAAATAGATGAGTTTGAAAAAAATAGGATTCTTGTTTATTGGGAAAGTGAAAGCAAGCGTGTTATGTGTGTAAACACTGGGAAAGTAGAAAGTAGTAAATAAAAATGACAAGTTAGGAATTGCACAAAACTGATAAGGGGGAAAAAAGACATAGGGAGAATTAAAGAGCTTCAGGATTAATGACTGTATGAAGGAGCTGAAATATGTTGGGTCCAAAAAACAGCATGGTGTCACTCCAAAAATGAAGTGGGGGCTGTGATGATTAGTGGGAATGGCTTGGGCATGGGGAAAGCCCTATGTCTGTGTGAGGCAGACTTGAGGAGCCAGCAAGTGCAATGGCTGCAGGGATCTGCAAACATCCCTCCCACTTCTCAAAACACAGATATATGGATATTGCTGTTTAATACACTGTGAAGAGCCACCTTCATAGTTCACACAATTAGGTGCTGTTCTTTCATGGTCCATCCCCAAAGATCAAATCAATAAATCTCTCATAAATTTGACCTTCCTTTAGCAAGGTCTGTCTTTCATCTATCAATCAAACTCAGCCTTGGTGTCACATCTGTGGATAAACTGCTGTGCTTGGGTGCCTCACCAGCAGCACATTCATGAGAGAATGCACCACAGAGATGCTGCAGGTTAGATACTCATGGACTAACCCATGTACTGAATTTATCACCAGGGCTGTAAACAATTCATTCCTAGCACTGCTTGTGTCCAGCCTCTCTCCTCCTCAGCAGTTCATCTTCCCTCTTCTAAAATACATCATAACAAAAGCACCCATGGAGATTTCTGCCTTTCTTGCCTGTGCTGTAAAGTGCAGCTATGCTATATCTGATCATGTCCTCATGACAGTGTAAGTTCTCTGAATACAGGAATGGTCAGAGCTGGTGCAGCCACAGTAGAAATGGGTTTAGGCTGAATGCTCTGCTTCTCTGCAGTAAAAACTGCATGTTTTGTGTACAGGAGGGATAAGGACTGTAAGTGCTAAATCCTCTACAAGACCTGGGCTGGAGAAATACCCTGCCCTGAATAGCATGCAGTTTACAGAGCAGAAGAGAAAGGAGGAAATAGGTCTTTCTCATCTCTTTATGCAGTGCAGCACAATGTAATAAAACCAAATTCTATAGGGGACATAGAGCACCTTTTTGCCTTTGACTCCATTATAAAATTGGTTCCTCTTTGGCCAGGAGAGCAGAAGCAAAAAACAGAAGGAGCAATTTTGAGGCTGATGATAAACAGAGAGAAGTGTGTTCCTGTCTGTTCAGGAGAGGTACAGAAAGTGCTACAAGCACTTCAGTGCCAGAAAGCATTTTCCATTGTTGAGTTTGAGCAGAAGCTCAGGGAAAGACTCTACAGCAGTCACCTGCTCAGCTCAGTGTTGGCTGTGGGAGCTGTTGCTCTGTGCAGGAGTTCACCAGCAGCCTGGATGGGATGTCTGCAGTGGATGAGAGATGCTGCTTGTGTTTGCACTAATAGTTGTGCATGGCAATGCATGTATGTGTTATATAGATGACTGATCCACAGAGGTGCTTTCCAAATGAGATTGGTTCACAAACACCACAGTGTGCCTGCTCTGGAGAAATATTAGAGACCCAGGAACAAATTCATGAGAGTGAGTCTGTGTGAAATATGGGAAGTGCCTCTCAGCTGCTGTGGCATCCAGGCCATCTGCCTCAAGGGTTACACTCTGCTCTGGGGGTCAGCCTGCAGCAGCTGAGTCTGTTTCTGTAGATGCAAAGCCATCTTCCCTGTGCAAAGACAGAGCTTTGTGATCTCCTGAGAGATGGGGGAGTTCTGCTGTCTCTTCTGCTCACTGTGGATCTACCCCAAATTAGCACTGTCTGCTGCTAATCCCTTGTTTATTATCAAGGCCCTCAGGTATGTAAACCTGGACCAAATGAAAAAGACTCCAAGAAATAACGGGCTTAGCTCATCATATCCCAGCTGGCAGCACTGCTGAGAACATGGTGGAAAACTTGATTTATTAAAATTGATGAAGGAACTGGCTAGTCTTGAATAATTCATTACATATCAGCTGCTGAGGTAATAGGAGCTCAGCAAGATCCTCTTTAGCACTGCACAGTGCCTAAAATCTTTAAATAAGATGAAGTCAATGATTGGCTAGTTAAAGATTGAAGGGCTTCCTCCATGTGAAGCCAGAGGCCCTGGTTCCTGTTGCTGAGGTCATCCAGCTGCAAAAATCCCCCAGGTCTCTCAAATGGAACCCAGCCTGCTAATATCACTGACATTTGCCAGGGCATGAAGCATTCTGCCTCAGCCATCAACTTCTGCAGAATATAATGGCTCAATTTCTCACAATTCTTATTGAAATCAGGTTTAGTTTTCAATATTCACCACAAGCTAGGGATGTCTGAGGGTGTTGGCTTGCTGTTCTGATCATTATGTATGAAAATAAATCAGCCTGAAGTACTCAAAGAAGTAGGCACTACCATCTGAGTACGCAGATCTTGAGGTGCAATCTCTGCTGCTACTCAGGGCTTTTGTCAGCACCAGCAGAATCAAATTACCCACAGTTTGGGCAGTAGCAGGGCTGGATTTTGGAAGCATGTCAGAAGCCTTGGAACAGAATCCTGCTAACTTAATCTGGTCCCACTTGATGAACCAAGAGCTCTTTTTCAACTCCACTGAAGTCAATGGTAAAACCTCTACTAAATGTGTAAAAGTAGCAGCAAAATCAGGCACCATAACAAGATGGTTGATACTCCTCTTGTATGTCCTCCTGCAGAGGTCACAGGAATTGTAGTTAATAAAAAGGAAAAATGGATAAATATAATGAACATGCTGCTGCTTGCCAGCTGCTGGTACAGGGTCTCCACTATCCACAGCTAAAGACCCTCCCTGAAGCCCATTGCTTTCTCTCTTTCCAACTGGAGATGCCCCACAGTCAATATTGTTCTCCCCTCCAGCTCTGGTTTGCACTGACTTCCTTTGTACCCTACCAGGCACCAAGGAATTTGTGAGGTGCTGATGGTACAGCATCTCTGGATTCTTAACATAGCTGGACACAAGACAGCCTTTGACTCAAGATCCTAATGAATACAGAGAGATTCTGATGCCTTGTTTATTTCCTCAAGCCAGATTTTATTTCCAGATGCCATTCCTGCTTTAGCCAGAGCAGATGATTTTAGCCAGGCCTCAGTATTAAGTATGTTGGCAGAAGTACCCTGAAGTACCACTGGCATCATGAGACATTTGACATAGCCCCAGAAGACTTCCAGTTTCCTTTCCTCTCCAAAAATACTGCTTCATCAATCACTTGTGAAAGTGTTTTAAAAATTAAAGCTCCCTTGCCTTGAAATGGAGGCAGCACTTTCTCCTCCTGCTGTCAGTTAAAAGCCTCTCTGTGGGAGGTCACTGGACATTGATTTACACTCCTGAGCTCTTTGTGGACATAGGTTAAGATCACTTGAAGAAGCCACAAACTGAAGTTGTGACTTCTCATCCTGAAGTGTGTGAATGAAGTAAATACTGTAACTCTCACAGCTGCAGTGGGAGATGCTGTGAACAGACTGTAACTTGGTAACGCATGACACTGATGGCCGGTCCCTGATCTCCCCAGACAAGACACTCCAATTCCTGTGTTTCAGCTCTATTATCTGTAAGAGGCCAAAATTAAACTGCCTTACAGCATCTGCAAGAACTCTCCTTGCAGTCTCTGAGCACCAAGGAAAGTCAGGTAAGGTTTCCTAAAACTGAAGTGTAATTACTTGAGATCAGCTTAATTCTGAGACCTGTGCTCAAGTGTAAGAGCTCCAAGCCACTGGCATGGCCCAGCTGTCCTCGAGGGACTTCCCCTCTGAAGTGGCAAGGAAATGCAGGTATGTGGGCAAGGACAGGGCTGTGGTATCAGAACACCAGTCCATGGCCCATACATGCCTCTCTTTACACACCACCAGAATAACTCTGGGTGTGGTTCTGTCTTTGCAGCTGCTTTATTATTTTCTTCTCCTTTTCCTTCTTTCTCTGCCCCTTTTTCTTTTTTTTTTTTTGACAATCATCTGTTCTCTTCTGGAAAGGGCACCTGACTAGTGATGATGCACAGTCACCCTGGCAGCTGCTTTAGGAGGCACAGTGTCCCTCTGACTTGCCAGACAACAGCAGTTGCTATGAGGCTTCCTTTGCTTTGTTCCTTCAGGAAGCCAGCTGGTATTTATAGCACTTTCTCTAAGCAAGGCATCATCCCTGAGGTACACTCAGGTGAGAGTGCTTCAGGGAATTCCCACTGGGAGATGAGAGAAAAGGATTTTATCATTAAAAAAACCCCAAACCAACGAAAGAAAACACAAACACCCAAATCCTGGAGGAAATACTGTTCCTTTTCAAGTGATTCTATGAGGTAGGGACTGTAAGAGAAGGAGGTAAGCAAGAGTTTTACCAGTTCCAAGAAAATCCCTTTTTTTTTCAGGAAGATATTAAAGGCCCATTTCAATGCAAATAATTTTGGGGAAGGGTGGAGGCTGAAGCCTGTTCAGACAAACACCTGGTTTTAGCTGGGATAAATTTCATTTTCCAGCCTAAACAGTGAAAAAATACTTAGAGAAGGGCACAAAGCAGACAAGTTCTCATTCCAGGCAGAAAGGAAGGCAAATATTGTAAATCAAGAGTAGCACAACTTAGATATATCTTTCTGTTAAGTTTGTTTGTTGTTTGTTTGTTTTTTTTAACCTAAGAGATATAAAACAGATGTAATTGAGCTGGCTAGGATTTTGGGGACACAGGAGTGGCTGGACTGGGATCACAAAAGAGTCTGTAAATTGCCTGAAGAAACATTTTTGTTTCCCTGGGGTACAAATGAGGGAGCAGAAGGGCCTTTCTCCCAGTTCTGCCCTCAGTGGTGGTGTGCTGAAGGTACACTCAGTGCCACTGATGGCCCAGCTAAGTGTGAAACCTGGCTTTGTCTACACAGCAAAAAGAAAAGTTAAATGCCTTTTTATTTTCTCTAAGGATATGGTGGAACTAAGCCAAAATTGTGTATTTGTACTGCTCAGCCTAAGGCAGCACAAGCACCTTCCCTGGTGAACCACCAGGTCCCCAAAGCTTTTGCTCCTCCTAAATGAATGCCAAGTATCCCTGGGGAAGTGCTGCCAGGTACAAGGACACAGTGACATTGCTGGGCTAATGTATGATGGGCATTCATGGCTGAGGGTCTGTAGGATTCTGTCCCAAACTCCCTAGGATGATGTTTGGGATCTAATCCTCAGTATCTGACTTTTCACTGTGCCCAAATTTACCTCAGTCTTTCTGCTTAATCCTATTTTCTGATCTTCCATAAAGCATTTTCCAAGTCTTGCCCAGTATCCTTCAGGGAGCTGATGAGAGAAGTTCCTCACTATTCAGGGGCCAGCATGAGCAGGATGTTGGCAGGTAGGTGCACAGCATATCTTTGGAGATCAAGGGAAACAGAAGATTGCTGCCACCATGCTTCTATGGACAAATTACACATGGCAAGGCTTGGAAATGCAACTTTGGCAAGATGGAGATAAAGGGGGTAGAGACAAACCCACACAGATAAATCTGAGGCTTCCTTGCACGACAGCAGCCAGGTTCACATGGCTCAACTGTTTTGATGTTAATTGCCTGGCTGTTTTAATTGGATATAAGCTTCTAAGTCCTGAAGTCACCTGTGTGACACGACAAACTGATATTTACCTCTTCACTGCTTTATCTTGCCCAGTGCTGCATGGTCTGTGCAGCATGTACATGTTTCTGTGCATTAGAAATGTCTACAGAGCGGATGGATTATTTTGCAAGAGGAACAAGTAACATTTCACATCTGAAGGGACAGTTCAGACTCTAATTTCAGGCAAAGCCACTCCAGCCTAGGTTCAGTTTCTGCTCCAAGGAATGCCTCCAGGGCACTGATAACCATCATCAGCAACCAGACGGCCTTCACTGAGCTGCTGGGCTACTCAATGGCAGTGCAATGACTGCACTGGGACACCGATGGCCTCTGATTGACAATGTGACACTCATGCAGTGCAGTCAGTGTCTCTCTGGACTTGCTGAGGGGTGCAGCAGCCTCACACTGCAAGGACACATGGACTTAGAATATTTAGTTACCACACAGCAGTGCTTTGAGCATGGCTGAGGATGAGGAACCTTTCTAAGACAAGCCTTGGAACACCAGGCTTCCTGCTGCAGTCTGTGCCAATGGGCTGGCACATGGAGGGATGCAGGACTGCTGAGTCCAACTTCTGTCTTTCTCCTTTGCATGTCTCCTATCCAAGACGATGTAGATAGGAACACCATGGGGGACAGAAAACACCCCTACAGCTTCCAAGCACTGCACTGCCTGGTGAGCTTGACTAGGTGCAGCACCAGGTCTGAGCCAGGGTCAGAAAGCCAGCAGCAGCTGGGAGCAGCAGGCTGTGTGGGGCAGAGAGAGCAGGTGGTTCCAGACCAGGCTTGACTGTGCAGTTGCACCAACTCACTGGCACACCCAGCCTGGCTCCACTGAGGCAGGGGTATCCTGAGTCTGTGGAGCAAATTCCTGCTAATGGGGTTGCAGATTATCTTGCACTCATGCCTGTTACAAGCAGCAAGAACTTCAGCTTCCTGATCTCAGCTGCTGTTAAGGCAGGCTCAGTTCCTCATCCCCACTAAAACTTCTATGATATAAGAGCAGAGGAAAGAAGATATTAAATACTCTACTTCAAGGAGTGCTGGGTCTTTGTCCAAAGAAAGTGGAGGAGGATCCCTCACTAAGGTGTAGTCCCACACAAGCAGCTTTGCTGTCAGGTTCCCTCACTGGGAGGAAGGTCATGGGGATAAGGGTCTTCCTGCTGCTCCATGCCACCACAAGTCCCTTGTGCCCATCAGCCATGCTCGGCAGGCACACAGGGATGGGGGCAGGAGGCTGGTCACTGCCAAAGGCTTCCTGGACAGGGGTGTGCTTGGAGGAGGGCTGCTGGACAACACCTCTGAATGCAGCTCTCCTCTCCTTGCAGGACAATTCCCTTTGGTGAGGACCATACCCGTGTGCTGGCCTAGGAGTAGGTTCATCTGCATCAAATGACCACAAGTCTGTCCTCACAGTCAGTACATCAAACAGAAAGGAAGCCACGGGACCTGGACTATTGCTCACAGAGAAGCAGTACCATAGGCTCAAGCTTATCCTCATTTACAGGGATGTAAACAACCTGCTCAGAAGCAAGCAAAGCTACCTGATTTCAGCTACTGCCAGAGTGAGGAGGACACAGCATGGGGTACAGAACTACCAGGAGGAGCTACAGTGAAGTCAGCCACCTCTTCAAGGCATTTACCACAACACGAGGCAGGATGGATCAATAATATGTATCGAGCTGGGAAAGTTAATCTGCATCCAGAGCATCATAACAAATTAAAAGGAAATAAAATCAGTACAATTCCACTGGCTCTCATTACTATCACAGTGGAGAGTAATTAAAATCCATGGGCCGAATTCAACACTGTAAGAACTCTCCTGAAGCCAAAGGCACTGTACAAGGGCATTGCTTTTTCCAGACTCTGTGTATTTCCAACAGCAGCAGGAATGGCAAAAAGGGCAGAGAGGATATGGCAGGCTAAGAGCAGAACCTTCCTAGGAGCCAGGCATTCTGCTTCTTGCTCTTCCTCATGTGCAGTCATACTACATGCCTGCTGCTTTGGTGCTTGATGTGCTGACTCTCAAAAGCTCCAGGCATTTGTATGTGGGGCTCCCACCCAAGGCCTTCCCAAGCCAATACACAACTGCCATTCCTCAGCTCTGGCTGCCACCCCATCCTGCCTGTCACCTGCTCTGTTTGTGTGAACTCCTCTCTCCTCCCCACTCCTATGCACAGCCACCCCTGCTACACATTTAGCTGCTAAAGAAATGCTTTTTCCTGCCATGGAACACCCTCTGCTATCCTGTTGCCTGATAAGGTTCTCAACCCATCTTTCTGTGCTTTCCTATAAACTCCTTATCCTTTGACCCACACTGAAGGAGTACTATCACCTGCCCCAAAGCCACAGACCCTTGCGCTCCCATTACAGCTCTGCTCCAGTCCCATTTTAATTGTAAGCTGGAGCTGTGCTATAAAGCAGAAATTCAACTTTAAGCAGCATCTTCTGCCCAAACCTTGGCACCTTGTCCCTCTGCAAGGCCCCACTACCGCACAGCCAAGGCTCTGTCTCAGCTCAGTCTGACACCTGATTCCCACAGAGTGGAAGGAGATGTGTGAGGCACAGGAGCACATCCCTCAGCACTGCACACAGCATTGTGTCCAACCACCCAGCACTGCAGCCACCACACTGGCACCCTGAGAGGCAACTGCTGGTGACAGCTAGTGGGATGGGATGGGATGGGAATGCAAAGGTTGGTTCACAGTTGGAAACTGGCATTAGACAAAAGAGGTATTGGATGGAATAAATCAGTTTGGGGAAGTCCTGTAGACACTTTGTAGCCAAAGATTTGATCTCGGCATGCTTGTCCAGCTTTCACCTTTGTGAACCTCTTACCTCCTGTTACCACACCCTGTGCATGGCTTCCACCTATGGAAGCTATGCCAACGTCAGCAGGATGATGCAGCCACTGAACACCCTGTGTGGCAAACTCCAGCCTGCACATGTACATTGCTGCTGAGGGCTCTTCCACATGGACATGTTTACCATACAATAATTATGGTAATCAACAGAGATAAGCCAAGGTGGATTGTTAATGCTATTTTACAAATTGATGTTCTGTGGTCCTGCAGGTGGAACCATGGACAAGAGTTGTATTTCCAGATATACCATGATCTTGTTCACGGTCTGGAAAAATGGACGTCTCACTTGACCTGGCCTTACCTCAGTATGCCTTTCAAAATTTCAGTCACTTTATTAACACATATCCACATCTGTAACCATGTTCAGATTCACCAATGAACAGCACAAAAGCATCATACTTAACAGTCTTCAGCACCTATAGTCACAGATGTATTATCATAGAATGTGCTTCATCATTTCACCAAAAATAAGTGCTCACATCTTTCAAAACAATCCAGCAAGGAAAGCAAATGGAAATCTGCCCCTTAATAAGTACCTATCTAGGGGCCAACCTCCCTCATTTTCTATCTGAAAACAGCAGACCATCTCTCCATATATATAAATCTCATCTGTCTTTCCTATTACAACAACTTTGAGTCGATTTGTATGGCATTTATACATTCTTCAAAGGGATTGCTCTTTATGGTAGTGTTAGCCTGAGGCATAACTGGAGTTTTGACCTGAATATTACTTCACTCAAAAAGCACTGTGCTCTGAGGTGCTTATATGAGGTGAGATACAGGTAAAAGAATAGCTCTTATGCAGAGAAGAAATAAAGTTTCTGACTTGCATCCCTCTGGACAGGCCAGAGGGGTTGGGAGCTTCTTCCCATGGAAGTCAAAAGCCATCCTATACAAAAAAAATCCAAAAAAATATGCAAGCTGCACTGTTGTAAGCATGGACACGATGGGTGATGTGGCTGTGGGCTATGCTGGTGCCTGCAGCTGATTCTAGCTGGGTTAGCTCTGTTTTATGGATTTATTTCATGCTACTGCTGTAATGAAGAAAGGCCTGAGGAGCATGCTGAGAGCCAGAATAAAAAGTGTTGCAGAGTTATTTCTCTACTGTCTGCATGTGACCAGAAATAATGCAGCACTGTGTAGACAAGCAGTGACTGTGTCCCTTGGGAATGTGGCTCTGTGGCACCCAGGTAAGGACAGAACCTGGAATAAAGGGCAGAAGATCCTCACTGATAGACAGGACTGGCTGTGGAGTTCAGAGCCAGCAATGAGATGTCAGCTCTTTCTATACCTGCTGGAAGGTGTTCTGAGGCTCCAGTGGCAGACCAAACAAGCAAGCTATGCACCTTAATCTTAAAAAGCGGATCAGCTCAAGGGCTGCTTATCAGTACAAAGGAGTCCACGGCCTTCTCCTTCCTCTTTCAAAAACAGATTTTCTTTTTCTCTCTTTTTTCTCCTGTGACTCTGGCTGATATTTCCGCTCAGTAATACTGATCTTTCAGGGAAGCTGAACTATTGTCTTGTGAGGCCTCCCCATTGCAGGTACGGCTTCTGCAATTGTAAAGCGCCAATTTTCAAAACTGCACCTAGCCTTTAGCTAGGAGGAGAAGTGCCATACTGGAGCTTACAGACAGGTTATCTTGTGTTGTGGAAACCTGAGCCCTGACTGTCCACAGAGAGCAGAGCTGTTGCAACAGCTGTGGTAAAAAATGGGGCACATCAGTGCAAAACAGTTAAGTACCGCAAACCAGGGCTCCGGAGGGAGTGCTCTCATCTCTTGTAATTGAGAGGTCTCAGTTCAGGCCTGAGGGGTTTTTTTCAGGTTAAACTGCCACAGCACAGATTAGCAGTGAAACTCTATTGATCCTTTATGAGAAGCAGTTCCCTCCATGGTTTTTACAAGGCACTTTCTTGAAAAGGGTCTTTCAAGACAGACCTCCTCTTGAAAGGGGTTGCTACTGTCTACTCCTAGAAGCAGGCTGGAAGGATCAGCCACACCACCATGACTGACAGGAGTATTTCAGCACAGAGCTGGTTGCTATCCCCAAGCACTGATATCCTGTTAGTCAAGGGGGCTCAGCTTCAATCCAGTACCAGCCATGGCTGGTGCTAATCCTGCTCCAGCCAGACTCTGAACCACTGCTTTGGCTCTAGACCTCTCTGCAAGGTGTTTTTATTGAGCAAGATGCCTGAGCTGTAAAAGACCCTTAAGATGAGCAAGGACTTGATTAGAGGGAATGGTAGGCAAGTTGTCCTTGAGACAAGCTAGGAAGCCAGCAGATGAATCTGAGACAACAGCTCCAATAGGCTGTGACACCAGAAACTAATGTGTATCACTTCTGTGCTAGGTCTGAATGGAGCTGTCTCTGCTCAGTGTCTGAGGGTCTTTAATTCTCCTTTTGCTGGGGGAAGAACCTTGCATGAAAAGTTGAGCTGTGTGTACCCTGAGTCTTGTGAATCACTCGATTGTGGTCAAAGCCACTGTCAAACTGGCTTCCTAAACATGCCTAGAGAAACAGTCGGATTGCTGTGTGGTAAACAAATTACTTTTGACAGGATACTGCCAGCACTGCTCCCAGACGCCAGGGAAGCCACAGGATGGGCTGCACAGTGTCTGACTGGAGCAGCTCTAGCACTGCATCCACAGCTAGTGCAGTGTCAGGCTGCTTCTGCAAGCTTAGATAAAGAACCCAGTCTGCAAACTCCCACTACCATCTGCTGAAGCTTCATATCCCAAAGGAAAAATGGATTTTTGCTTACATGTATCTTGAAGCATTTCAACAGCAGAGAAGACAAGGGCGTAGACTCTCTAGCTAAAAACACAAAGCCATGTTTTTTCTTCATAAGAAAAAATTTACTTATGCTCCTTGACTTCCTGTCTAGGACAGGGTTTCAAAAGCGTTAGAACCTTCAGTCCCTTTCTGGGGAGAAATCCTTAGGACAGGTATTGTTTAATTCCCAATCAGGTTATTTCTAGCATGTGAAGAGACTGTCTCAAACACAGGTTCCAAAAGGTCTGCAAAGGGGCCCGAGTTGCTCCAGGCCCTGAGATGTTACATGGCAAAGTGAATATCGGCAGACAGTGGAGATTTTTCTTTCTTTTCCCCTTGTGCTTCACCTTGAAGCAGCTGTTAGCAAAGCCAGAAACTCCTCTGCCCCTTGGTGTATTTAATACAGCCTTGGCAAAGGGACTGCAGTCTGTCAGCTCATGAATATGGGAATTGCCTAATTCTCCAGCTATTCTTATTACCTCAGCCTGAGGACCCCAGCTTTCCATAGCTAATTCCTGAAATCACAGACTTTCCACTGTCCTTTCTGTCCTTGAGCAGCAAATTGCTGCTCCTCATATAACTGATGCTGGTGCCTGCTGTGGTGCCACCAGGTTTCTCAGGGCCGTCCCCTAGCAGGGATGGCACTGTGGACAAGGTTACTGACTCCCAGCACTCACCCTTTGTTGCTGTAACTTACAGTAGGATGTTTGGAAAATAACAAATGCTGCACGGCCCTCTGCAGTGGCTGAACAGCTCTGAAGTCTGGGCAGTGGGCTGGCAGGCTGGCAGCAGGAATGCAATCCATCCCTGGCAGCAGAGATCTCTCACCCTGCTCCTGCAAGCTGCAAGAGCTCCCTGTGCATCACACCTCGTCTGCGACTCCCACCAAGTCTCGGGATTTGCAGTGCCTGAGAATGTATGTTCTCAGCCTACCTTTCCTCTCTGTGCCCATGCACCTGTTTTCTACCTCTTTGTTATTTTTCTTAATATCACTGATCCTGCCAGCCCTGTCCATCCTCCCAAGACTCAGAGCTAAAGCTGTTGCTGTGCTGGAAGGCGATAATGGCTGCCAGGAACCAGCTGTGAGTGCCACTGCAAAGCAGATGGAAGCTGGGACTGGGCTAATTATGAAGCAGGGACTGTGAAACTTGTGGAGATTCTGGCCAGAGGTGCCCAGTTTATTTCCAGAGACAAACGGGCACATCCTTTGAATGTCAGCAGGTGACATGGGAGCAGGAAATTCATCAAGCTGTGGATAGTTTTCCAGTCCTGGCTATGGAGTGCTGCATGTGATGCCTCCCTGTCTCACAAACAGCCACAACTGCTGCTGCCAAGCTGCTCTGGACAAGGAGGAGAATGTGCTCACTGCAGTGGCAGCTGAGGAAATCTCCAGGCTGGTTCCAACGGCTACGTTCCTGCAGGGCACAGGCAGGTTACAGCTTTTGTCCTAGGCCAAGAAATACCTACAGTAGCACAGGCTATATTGCAACAGGATCATAGCAAGGTGGAAAAAACCCATTCAGATCTTCCTGTTTCTTTTGTGATACAGGATTTTTTTTCCCCCAAGACCTTGCCAACAGGGTAACTGCATCAGTGGAAAATAAAAACTGGGTTATCTCCTCTAGCAGTTCATTTCTTAGTTATGGTTCCAAACTGGCCCCTTCAAAAGCTGCAGAAGGAATCACCTTCGAAGTCCATGGTTTTGTAATCAGAACCTCCCTTTCAGTCATGTTATAGGGCTGTAAACACAATAATTCCATCAATATTATGGAACAGTCATGTTACATTTGTATTAACATAAATGTGTGCTGATGTGCCATAGAGCTAATCTGATATGACAGTAATTGGCTGATGCCCAGCCATGGAGGCCCTGGAGCTATGCTTGCTGTCTCTCCTCTAAAAGAACTGTCCTCTGAAAGGAAACAACTTGTGATACCGTATCTTGCCTGCCATCAATCAGCAATGCTTCTTGCACCTGCAGTACTGAGGTGTTTGACTTTGGGGGGTTAATTGTTTGGTTGGGGGGAGGGTGTTGTGTTAAAAGTGGAACTTGATCTCCTACAAACTTAAATATTAAGAAACCAGGGTTTCCAGACTACCTTGTAAGACTAAATCAGACTCAGCAAGCATGCAATGGACAACAAACTCAGAAAAGCCATAAAAGCATTCCTTTCCCTTTCCTCTGTGACTACTGGGAGCTGTGCATCATCACCTAGTCTGCAGCAGGCTTTTCCTACACAGATGAAGGTTAAGGAGATTAAAACTTTATAAATGCTCTGGGGCTATCGTTGTTGTCTTATGCAGTGCTCCACAGACAGGGGCAAGCCTTAAATCTGAGACTGCAGCTGGGGTTCTCTGCTTAAAGGCCTTAAAGGAGATCAATATAAGCAATGCCTAAGATGTGAACCAGATCTCAAACACAGTCCAGGCCACGAAAGCAAGTGGACCGACTCAAAAACCAGGCCAGGATCAGGAGTCTTCAAGTTGCAGTCACAATAGCAACTACTTACGTTGCTTTTGGAAATACACCCTTCAAAGAGCCTTAGTGAGGAGGGACCACCTCCCTTTCTGAGGGAGGCTATCAAAGAAATCACAGCAGACACCCAGGCTTTCTGCATTTGGCTCATCAGCTCTGTGCATGCTTTGCTGTCTGGCTGCACAATGCCTTGCTTAATGCATCCATGATGCAGCTCTTGGGTTCTACCTCAGTGCAAACCAAAGAAGAGAGATTGTTTTAATCAGAAACCATTCTTCTCAACATTACAGTGCTAAAAGCACATCGCTTTTGGCAATCTTCAAGAGCAATATCTCAAAATCGCAAAGCATACGTGGCCTGACAGTGGCCAAAACAGCTCCTGGAGCAGCCAGTGAAATTAGGAGAAAATTTTGTTAAAGAAGGTGGGGAAGAGCACCTTAAACAGGGGATTTGGAATCTGTGAGATGATCGCATAGGTTCTGGATTTGACTTAAATCTTTCTAGGTCTCTGATCTGCTCCTTCAGCTGTAAAATGGGATCAATAAAACCGCCCTGATTTGCAGCAGTGCTCCCAGTCTTAATTGATGCCTGTGAAGCATTTTGAGAGCCATGAGGGAAAGAAACCATTACCAAGCCCTCAGGCCTCACTATAACACCAACAAACAACGCAGAGTTGTTTATAATGCTTTTCAGTGCCACAACGACTAGGAAATGAGGGAAGGCAAAAGTGTAGATGCACCCAGCGCTGCTTTGCTGCAGTGTAAATGAAAATGGTAGCAGTAGGTTTTATAGATTTTCCTCGAGGGGATTCTGTTTTCAATAATGCAGTAAAACTTCTACCTCTATGGATTCAAACAGATGCCCTTGCTAACACCTCAGGTATGAAAACCGATGATGAATTCGGGAGAATGCATCTTTGAGCTGAAAACGTTATGAATCACATGGAAACGAATTAAGAAATGAGTCACTCGGACCTCGCAGATTTAAAGAGCTAGGTGCTGCCCAGCCACCCCTCACAACGATCGAACTCGGGCTAATACCGTACCAGCACACGATATCCCACCTTGCACAGGACAAAAGGCCCCCAGGCATCTCCAAGGCTCTATCCTGCCGACTGCAAAGCTCTCTGTCCCTGCGGGTGCAGTTTTAGGAGCCCAGAGGAGCGGCCGGGCTGGCCCGGACCAGAGCACGGGCAGAGTGCTCCGGCCCCTGCCGCGCCGGCGGAGCGAGCGAGTGCGGGGTGCGGGGACATGCGGGACCCCGGCAGCGAGCAGGTGGCAGCCGGGCCAGGCGTGGAAAGGCTTGGGAAGCGCGCGTGTGTTCCCCGCTCCCGGTCCCCGCGCTGGGCGCGGAGCTGCCGCTAGGATCCGAGGGGCCCGGCCGGAGCCGGGGAACGAGACCCAGCGCACAGATAAATCAT
>VZRZ01003586.1:1244739-1269419 GCA_013398175.1 Climacteris rufus
GGTCCCCGCGGGTCCGAGAGCGGGCGGTGCTGAGGGCACAGAGCGGGGGTCCCCGCGGGTCCGAGAGCGGGCGGTGCTGAGGGCACAGAGCGCGGTCCCCGCGGGTCCGAGAGCGGGCGGTGCTGAGGGCACAGAGCGGGGCGTCCCCGCGGGGTCGGGAGGAGGCGGCCCCGCAGCCTCGGCTTTAGGGCGCTCGGCTCTGGGCGCCCGCCCTTCTCCCCAGCCCTGCGTCCCTCCTTCCCCAGCGTGCCGGGCGGTTCCGAGCTGGGCTTGGGTTAGCCCTCGGCTTCCTCTTACGGTGCTTGGGATCCCTCATTTTCCATATCCGGTAGCTGTTCTTTAGACTGGCCACCTCGGGAGTCCCTATCTCCGGCCACAGATCGCACGTTCTTTTGTCCTACAGCAAGCACGGCTCTGGTGACTTTCCTGACTATGTTCCTGTATCAGCCTCCACAGGCTCTTACACGTGACGGGCAGTCTCTCTGGAAAGAGGGGAACTGCTCTGAGAATGAAACCAAGGCAGTGGTAACGCCTCCGTTTATCCCTGTTCCTGGGCACAGGAACTATTTTAATGCAACTATTTTCATTGAACATTCATTTTAGGGCTAACCATGACAGCTTGATCACCTCTTCCCTTTCAGTCAGTAAGGACTTGGCAAATTAATGCTTACTTTGATTGTTTCTAGGATTAAGTGCTGCAGTCCATTGGTTCTATCATGTAATGCTAGATTGAGCTGGGTCTTGTTATCTGACTTGTGCACGTGTGTGTGTGTTCATCTCGTTCTGAACAGGCAGGTTCTGGAGTGGTGAGATGCTAAAAGGAGGGTTCCTAATCAGAATCGCTCATGTTCATGGGTTTTATTAAGTGATCCAGCATAGGTAAAGGTATTTTTTCTGTTTCAGAACATAGTTAGAGAAGAACTAAATTCTGCAGAGAAAAGTTGAATGTGAAGAGAAATAAATAGCATAGCAACCCTGAACTCTTTCTCTGTGTTCAACACCCAATTATACATTCTTTTTTTCTTTCAGGGGCTGTCAAACTCCCATTTCACCTTATTAGAAAGGGATTGCAGTGGCACTGGGCTCAGAGCATCCTCCGCTGAAAGCTCTTAAATTACAAATAAAACACATGAAACCTCTGCAATAAGCCTCATCTGTCAGAGGAAAAGCCAGAGACAGAATGTGCTCAAGGTCACAGAGGAGTTCTCTGGCACAACTGGGAACTGCCAGAGCTGTGGTGTCCTGACCTTGGTCTTCATCTGCCAGACTTTGCCATTCTGTCCCAAGAAGGGAGCAAACCCAGCCCTGCCTTCAGGGAGGGCAGTGGAGAGGGGACAGGAGGCAGCTGTCCTTTAGTTCCCCTTGGTCAATCTGGGCCCATATATTGCTCATATACTAAACAATCTCTTTATTAAAGGGTTTCTCACTGGACACAAGGATGCCTGGAGGATGATCCAGGGTTATTGTGCTGTAAAGAAGGATCATAAGGAGAACTTGGAGACCTATTGTGATGGTTTTTGCAGCTCCCCCTGGAAAGAGCTGCCTCCTTTTCTGATGCATTCCAGTTTATAAACAGCCCCAATCCCGCTACTTGGAGCAAGCTTTTGTTTCTCCCTGTACTCGATATACGTGATACTCTGCAGTGCAGAGCAGATGTTTGTACCAGATTCTGCTCCCATGGAAATGGGCAGTAGAAGACTCAGAGGCGAGGGGTGAAATAGCATCGGGGTTATCTCTTGTGCTCAGCTCAGAGCTCCTGTTACAGCCAGACTGAAAGGCCAGGAGACGCCCTTGGACTCAGCAGCACAGTCTCTAGTGCATGCCCGTGTCTCTGCTGGAGATGAGCATCCTGTTGTTTGCAGAGTCCAGTTACAGCTAAAGCTAAAAAAAATTATCTGTCTGCATAAACAGGAATTTTCCTCAATTGCAGGATCCAGCAGAGGACACTGCTTTGTCTCTGTCTTTGAAAGGGCTGACTAATTGTTTGTTTGTTTTGTTTCTTTCCTGCCTTCTTCCAGCTCCATGACTTTGGTGGCACCTTTGGCAGAAGAACAGTCACCATTGCTTCCATTTTATCCATATTCACCAGAGGATTTTGTTTTCCAGTTTGTTTGCTGCAGCTGAAGCTGTAGCACTAATGCCACTGTATAGCTTTACTTAAGGGAGGGAAGAAACAAAACCACATGACAAATTGGTCCAATTTATCATAGCAACAGAAACCTGCAATTCAGCTAAATCACCCCCACAGGCCAGCTCAGACAGCATCAATATTTAATGACCTGAGCACCACTGCCTTCACAGCTCGAGCTCCACCTCTGCCCCTCCCCTCATCACAGGTACCCCCCAGGCAGGTCACTCACTCCACTGGTGTGGAGGGCACCCCAGAATTCCTCTGGGTGAGCAGGATCTGTCTGCAGCCTGCCAGGTCCGGCCTGCTTGATACCCAAAGGGGCACAGGCCACACCTGCTGGGCACAACCAAACCCTGCTCCTTTTTCCTGCCTGGCTGAAGCACCTGTGCTGCACATTTATGCCCAAAGAACTTCCTGGGCATGCCTGTGGGCTGCGGCAAACGGGAAAGCAGGAGCAGGACTAGACCCATCTCAGCTCATGGCCTCTCCTACAGTCTTTTTTTGGCTGATTGTATAACCCAGACATGACTGTTCACTTGGTAGCAAGATGGAAGTGGCTTCTGTTCAGCTGTCTGTACCTGTTCTCATTATTCAGGCAGGAGTATTTTATTCCAGAAGGAGCTGCAGTGAAAGAAAATGCCAGCAACACCTGCACGTGGTGCAGTAAGACTCAAAAAGAGGATGAGTCAAGCTATGCCAAATCCCTCCCACTGTGAGCAAAGGGGGGCATCAAAGGAGCTTGGGAATCTCTTTTACTGGGCCCAGTCTCCAAGCTGGCCACAGCAACTGGCATTTGAGAACATCTCCTAGCTTCCCCCCAGCATGCTGTAGTGGCTCCTTTCTGGCTTGCTCTGCCTAGGACAGTAACAAGTGACAGGTTATACAGTCATTTATGACCATAGCCACATTCCCTCATGGCTCTCTTGCCTCAGTTTCCCTGCTCTGTAAAATGGAGGTGATTGTGATCTCCTGATGACAAGCAAAAAGTAAAATGAAGTTTTATCAGAGCTGTGGTGGGGCAGAGGAATTTGTGCAACTTGAATTCCTCTAGCAAGACAGCATCTTCCAGTAGGCTCTCTGTTCACTTGAAAACCCCCATGAGCTAGCAAATTGCATATTCCAAAGGGGGAGTCCATTACCCACTCCAGTGGCAGAGGCCATTACAATAAATGGCTTTTGGGAAGATGGCTCTCTAATTCACTTGGTATTTAACACTGGCCATGGGGACTCAGCTTTTTATGTAAGATACATTCAGCAAAGCCCTTTTGTGACCATCTCCCTGCAGTAAGGAGCTGTTAGAATACAGGTGATTAGGAATAAACATAAGAGCAGGGGCTGCTGTGTCAAAATAGTTTGGGTCAGCAGCTGCATGGCTGAGGGGAAGATGATGTGCACAGAGGACTCTGGTATTTAGGAGGGAAAAGCTGGCTTGCTGCAGTTCATCCAGAGGTGCTGGGCCATTTCCAGAGCCAGAGTTTGGCTGCTGAGGGACAGCTTCCATTCCCTCGAGTGTTTGGTGACTGCCCCAGGCCCTCTGTTTCTGTGCTTGGAGGGCACCTGTCTTATTATGAGAATGGCCTAAAACTAACAGCAGAGCTGTGCAGAACAACATGTAACTCAACATATTGACATACACAAGTGCCCTAGCAAATACCTAATGGATTGTTCCACCAGAACCAATTCCAAGAAAGGAATTGTGAGCCAATTCAGTACATTCCAAATCACAACTCTGTTAAAAAAATTAACACAGAGCCCAGCTCTTCCTCCTGGCAGCTGTCCAATTATAAATTTCCATGTATCAGTTGCATCTGAATGGGCTTGGGCTTCCACCCACTGTTTCAATTTATTTGTTTTCCATTAATCTCCACTAAAATCAAAACTCAAAGTCTTCTAGAAAGAACTGAAAACAAACATGCTGAACCAATTCTGCTGCCCACATACAACCAGCAGAAACCACTGCCCTTTTTCTTCCTCTGCAGTGAGGCAAGGTCTAATTTTTAAGACTCTCTGGGTCTTTCACCTGAAAAATAGCACAGGCACCTATGGCATTGGCACAGCCTCAAATTCTTGTTCTGGACACATTAATAAACAGCCTCCTTGAGCTCTTGACTGTAGGTATTTACCGTGCTTCAGGTCACAGTGGACTGCAGAGGCCCTGGGCTGGAGATCTTTTTGGATTAAACAATTTCTGCATGGTTTAAGAAGACAGAGCTGATGGTCCAGATGGTCACACCAACTGAGAGTTTATGGGTCAGGCTTAAAGGGAGGGGAGGGACTGGTGACATTATAGTGGGGGTCTGGTACAGACTGCCCAAACAGGAAGATTAAGCTGATAAAGTCCTGTACAGACAGATAGGAACAGCCTCATGTTCACAAGTCCTGGTCCTCATGGGGGACTTTAGCTACCCCAATAACTGGTGAAGGGACAACAGAGAGGGGACAGGCAATCCAGGATGTTTCCAGAATGCAGTGCTGATTACTTCCTTCTCCAAGGGATAGAGGAGCCAACAAGGAGAGATGCAATGCTGGGCCTTCTCCTCGTTTGCAAGGGGGGAATGTGAAACTCGAGGGCAGTCTTGGCTGCAGTGATCATGGAATGGTGGAGTTCAAGGGTGGCAAGGAGGGTGCACAGCAAGCTCACTACCCTGGACTTCAGGAGTGCAGACTGGCCTCTGCAGGGACCTGCTTGGTAGAGTACCATGGGACAAAGCCCTGAAGGGCCCAAGAAAGCTGGTTAGTATTCAAGAATTACCTCCTCCAAGCTCAGAAGCAGTGCATCCCAACAAAAAGGAAGTCGGGCAAAAACACCAGGAGGCCTTAATGGATGAACAAGGAGCTCCTGGACAAACTCAGACAAAAGGATGGAAGACAGAGGGTGGAAGCAAGGACAAAGTCCAAGAGGAATATAGAGAAAGCACCCAGTCTGCCTTGTGTTTGCTTGATTTCTTATTGGTGTCTTGATTTGTTCTGGACCCATCTTTATTTCAAAGCACATCACCTGATAAAATGTTTTGCTATAAAATCCCAGGCTTTTACAATGGCCCAATTCTTTATGCATCCCAGTGTGAACAAAAACTGAAAAGCCAAAGGTTATGAACTTACTTTTAAAGTCATACAAATTAAAAAGTACCCTCATTTACAACTACAGCATTTAAATCCTATTTGCAACAGCACAATCAATAGGATTCAACTGTTGATGTACAGGAAGGAATTCTTACTAAGATAAGTAAAGTGCACTAAAACAAGGCTTTGATCTTTTTCAGTGTTTTTTAAATATTTTCCTTCCTTAAAAACATACACAAGGGAGTGCATAGTTCAAGATTTCAATCTGGTTGAATATGAACTTCTTCTGCTTGTTACCTAAGAGGACTTTCTTCCACCAATAAAGAGAGCTTCCAGTTCTGTATTTATGGCATCATCAGAAATTACATCATCCTCCATAAATTCATCTCCAAGCTTCTTCCACCAGGGCCAACGAGTGTATTTCAGCATAGTATTGTGGGTTTGTCTTGCCTTGGTAGCTACAGGGATTGATCGACTCATAAAGGCACCAAGATCTTTTTCTGTGGTCTCTGCTAAACCTGGAGCATCTGTAAGAACAAGGAGAAGAATTTTCTGTATTTTGTTTGTGGTTTTAAGAGTATTTAAAAAATAAAAAAAAGGAGCACTACCCTCCCACTTCTCACTGTCCTAGGTCACTCCTTTCCCCATGCCAGCACTGCAATTTGATGACTACATGATAAATCATAAATCTGATTATCTGATTGGAGAGGCAATCCAAATAAAGCTAACCTGAAAAAGTAAATACATAAGGAGGTAGCAAGAAGAAAGGGGAAAGATGGACTAATTCCTTCAGGTGCAGGGGTGACATCCACCAAAATGACTTCTTGTGACAGAATGACCTCAGAGGATCTCCTGGTCACTCCCGCCGGGTCAGCGCTCCTGGTACAGGGTGACATCAGCACGGTGTTCCCACTGCTCTGGCACAGCAGCACCAGGAATCCCCTGCCTGGGGACCCAGCACATCCAAGAGTGTGTTGCTGATTTGCCTGCTCAGGAGCGATGAGCTGCAGTGCCACAGCACGTGACACACTAAATAATGGAATTCAGTAACTTGCTGAATTCTGCCCGGCTTGGGTGCTCTCTGGTGGCTGCAGTTTGCTACTCTCACTCTTTCACACAGCCACTTGTCTGGAATGAAGATGGCACAGTAGTGAATTCTGTTTCACATAAAGCCAGGCCAGAGAAAATGAAAACATGATTTGGAATTCATAGCTCAAAGATTTCCCTCTTTATCTGGAAGGGGTAAGAGTGTTTTAACCAGAAGCTTATTTACAACACAAGAAAACAAACCAAAGCAAACCAAAGATGAATAGCTTGTGTGAGATCCCTCTTAGAAATTCTATGCCTTTTACAGGACCATTGCTTTTCCTGTGAACATATGAGAGAGAGACTTTTAGCAGAAGAATAAGATGCTCCTTGAAAAGCAGGTGTGTATGCTTAACCTACAGCAGCACTTGGACAATCTCTAATAAAGCCTGAATCTCAAGATAAAGCATATGGCAAAGGAAGAAAGACATTTCAGTTTTGAAATGAGGCTTTACCACTGCTCACTCTAATTTTCTCTCTAAATTGGTTTAATCCAACTGGTAATGAAAACCATGATCACAGCAGTCACATACTCATTAGCAGCTCCACATCAGTGTTGACCTGAGCCAGTAAAGCCTCTCTCCGCTGTGCTGCTCTCTGATCCAGCCTGCTCCTCAACAGGAACCGTGCCAGCTTTTCCTGAGCCTTCATATGCAATTCTTTACTCATTTCTTCTGACATTTGGGAAGCCTGGAGGAAAATAACAGTTTGTTACCATTAGGAGCTGGTTATTTTAAATCTTCTGGGGGAAGAATAATGCCTAAACAAGGAATACAAATGCCGTTCTTAATTGTTAACTTAATAATTTTGCTTCCTCTGCAACTCCCTCCAAAGTTATCCATCATCATGTATATAAATTTTCCAATTACAGTTTGCTTTGACACTTTTTATTAGATTAATGGTGAAAATCCCCAATATCCTACTGCCTTGCTGTCAAACAAGCAGGGTTAATACATATATACCTCAAATGGATTATCTTGATCAGAATTTATGAAGCTGAATATATTTCATCCCTACAGTATTTTATGTTGCATCATTAATGCAAATTGTGAAATGACTAAGAAACAGACCGGATGCAATTTGATGTAGTCATCCACCTTCTGCTGCAAAGCTAGTCTCTGCTCATCAGTCAGGCCCTTGGGTCCTTTCCAAGCAGAGAGAGGTCTCCTCCTTCTTCGTTTCTCCAAGAATTTACAAGCCTTTATAAAGAACATATGAGAATATGACAATCACAGACAGGAAGTTTGTCTTCTTGCTTTGTTTGTAACCAATCAGTGAAATAAAAATGTTTCAGTACTGCATCTGTTAAAGCCTAAAGGCAGCTATGATGCTGAAAAGACAAAATACAAGGTCAGCATGAACACTAAGTAGTAAGTAACACCACTCATAAGCTACTGACTCATCTGTAGTGTGGTGACATTCCAACCCTAGGTTTCAAAGCAGCAGCTTTTATATTTTAGTTACAAGACTGTATTAGGTTTTGTAGCCAATACAAGGTTTAACCCTTCAAAGCAACGTGTGACTCTAGACTATCATCCTCTGAGTAATTTTTTAATAAATTATGGCGGCATTGACAGTAAGGGAATAGACAGAGTTTTATGAGGCATCACAATAATCCACTCAGTCTTATCTAATGTTAGAACAAAGTGTATGTACACTTACTGCTCTCTGAATGATGACAGCTGCTTTATACTCCTTAAGAGATTGCTTCTGTTGATGAAAAATTCTTCTTGCTCTATACCCTCGCCAGAATCTCTGGATAGTTAATGCTGATTTCTCCTCCATTTCCTCCATGTATTTATTTACCTGACCTACAAATGTAACAAAAATCCAGTTACAAGACCGAAGGTTAGGTTCTCTTAGCAATTTACATTGTTAATCCTCCAACTAGATAGTACCAAAAAAGCTTGGGTGCTCTCAGTTAAAAACCCCTCTTCCCCCAAGGCCCGCTAGCTCTGGGCCGTGTCTCACGGACTCGTAGCTGCACTGGAGCTCTGTAACACAAGGAAATTGGCTCTCCCCTTCTCCTGCACCATTTTGAAGGTAGCAGATCTTGCTCAGTAGTTACTGAGCCCTGGGGAAATTAGCATGTTCTGTTTCACATAACTGGGTCAGGAGCAGAGACAGTAAGACTACAGTGCAAACAGACACATAAGATTAGGAAATAGGTTTGAGAAAATTGTTCCTAAGGATTCCCAAACATTTTGATCTTCTGCTATAGTTTAATATAGATCATGCTGTAGTTCAATATAAATCATACTGGCATGGACAAGTTCCAGTGAGGCCAGCTGTCGTTCATGGAACAGTCTCATGGCCCTCTGTCTCTGCAGTTGCATTTGCAGTTTTAGAGCTTCATCTTCCTTCTGTTTTGTTAAATGCAGCAGCTCCTGCTTCCGTTTGGCTCTGCAAGACACAAATACATTAACAATTACCTGAAGTTGTACATTTCTCAAAGTATCTCTCTTTCGCTTTGTGTTAAATGGTCCAGCATTGAGAAAGAAAATCCACAAAACAATTTGCTATCCCAGATGCTGGCTGCAGAATGACACCAGGCAATGAGAAGTCACCTGCAAACTAATTACCACACTACCTATAGCCACAAAAAACTCTGAGCCAGTCTGTGAAATCAAAGTTTAAATCTTTACTAAGGATAAAATTCTAAGGACCCTGGAGGGAATGATGCTCCATGTGGGACATTCACAGCCAGAATGAACTGGAACAGCAATTTTGATTCTCTCATCTGGGGAAGAGGTAAAGCAACATGAGCCATCTGCTCCAGTATGCACCTTTTCCAGCCCATCCATCAGCATGCACAGCACCTGCTTCCCACAATACATATCATTATTTTTGTACTGACTGCAAGAGTAGATCAGAATGTTGGCTGCCAAGCCTCACTTCTTAATTTTGGAGGTTTTGTTTTCTCCAGGAAATACAGACTGCCACATTTGCTCCACCAGCTTTGTTAACAGAACAGTAGGAAAGAATTTTCTTGCAAATTCTTTCTGATCTGTTCTAGATTTGGTGTTAGGATGTTGCCCTGCCGTGCACAGAAAAAGCCCCAGCAGATGTTTCACAGATGAGACAACTGAAAACTCTGCAACTGGCCCTGGAGTGTTTCAGCTAATTAAAACCTGAACATCAATTATATAGACACCAACGTATCAATATAGAGACTAGTATGTAAATACTTCATATACTGATGAATGAATACTAATTATTACTGAGACCACTTGGCCATGGTCTCAGTGAAGTATGAGGAGGTGAGAGCTAAGACTCCCCCTCCCTTCACTGCCCCTTCTCATCCCAAAGGACCCAAATTCCTGAGCAGTTTAAGGCCTGAGAATGTACAACTTTACCCCCCAACAAGGTAACAGTGGGAATTCTCTGTTCCTATTGCAGCAAAATCACTTGCTCACTTAGGGCCTGAGTACCTGCACTGGGCTCACAGCCCTGGGTTCTGCTCTCCTCTAGCACCTTCTGGGGGCACTGAAAGAAGTGCTTTAAGCACTAGAAAAGAAAACCAATGGACAGAGCACAAGTGTAAGGGATGCCAGAGGAGGAAAATGTCCACAGACTAGAACTAATGTCCAACAATTTTGCTATTCCTGCATGTCACACATCTATAGACTCATTACTGAGCTATTTGTGAGTTTCCACCACTAGTATAAACTGAGCTGTAATTCTTCCACCAACCATACTTTCTCTTCGGTCTCTATAACTGGCTGGGGAAAGATGGGATGGAAGCTGCTGTGTAAAAGGGATGCTCTGGATTTAAAGATCTGATCCTAATAGATCAAAAAGCCTCCACCACAATCTGACAGACCATAATCCTTTTACAACTGTAATGCAGACTTGAAGTGTGCCCACACACCTACCTACAGAGAGAGGTCATGATACATGTGATTATACCAGAATGGTTTCAAGCAAACTAGAGGTTTTCAGCCCACACATTTCTGCAAATTAGACCTGTAAGTCTTTACATTTTTAAGTCAGGCAATTAATATTTTACTGCAAATATTAAAATGAATGAAGTCACAGGATCAAAAAGGAGTTTTGATGACATTTTCTTGATAAAACTATTAATATTTTGCCCATAGATTTTTATTAGCTCCACTAGGTTGAAAACTAAAAAATGTTTCATGAACTTCTCAGATGCATATCTGTGAAACCAAGAGTGTCTGTCAGGTATTTAAATGATCCTTTGCTATTGATTCTTTCCCATGTAGTCTGCAAAGCACATAGTCTTCATCCTCTGTTTCTCCTAAAACCAAGATGTATTTGCTTGCACACACTGTGGCAGGGAACTGCCTCTGAACAAAAGTAAAACACACACAGAGTAAGATCCAAGCTTCCTTCAGCAGTTCATGGCACAGAGCAGCCTCCCTCTGGTCATCTTGTTATCTATGTAAAATGGTTTCATTTTTGATGCATTATTAATAAAAATTATTGCCTTTTTAAATGTCCTACAATTAGCTATGTAACAGTGAACTAACTTTAAGGAGAGACTACAGGCTTTAACATTCACTGAGGAGACATTTCTGAAACCACAGTGTTTCAGAAGTTTATAACTTGCAGAGTTTCAGATCTTCCTCTGCAGCTGCAGTTGAACAAAGTTTGGAGTTTCAATCTCAGCAGTACTTAACCACACTCGTTCTAAAATAAATCTGCGAGTATAACCAGACCTGACTGCTAAAAATTAAAAAGTCCTCTTAAAAGCTCTTCCAAAGTCATGTTTACAGTATGCCAAACACTATTTTTCAGTGTAATGCTAAGAGCAGTTTTGACCTGGACAGAAGAAAACCAACACTGGTGCTGTGCAGTTGCTGTATTTGCTCTGTACACTGGGACTGAGTGAGCCATAAGCACACAACTGTAAGGATATTAATAAGTTTCCATTCCTCTCCATATTCAACAAACACTTTCAGAAGTCCATTTTAATGACTCAAGAATTACTTAAAAGGCATATGCTAATGCTTACAATATTGAAAATATTTAATTAATCAGAATTTAAAGATTACACTTTAGATAGTCCACTGTATTCTTAATGCCAGCCTAGACAAGAAATCATAACTGTTTGATTTCTATTACTTTGGTCACAATGGAATGTAATTTGACAATGATTTCTAAGATCTACTTTTGACACTGTAGTGCTCAACAAGTGCAAAAAAACATTAAAAAAAACCTGCTGTGGAGTCTGAACTTGATTTAGATCCCTTAACCTGTGTTAAATTCACACTAAATTTCTCAAAAGTGTTAGGCTAACATGTGCTAACATTACTGCTGAAATCTTACTCAAGTGAGACAAGCATTATTTACATAGCTTCATTCTTCTGTGCTGCTCCAAGGCAGAGGATACTATTTCTAGGTCACTGAAGTGACTCCACTTCTGAGAGTGAAAGATTTCAAAAATTAATGGAGAACAAGGTCTTGCAAAAACTACACTGAGCAAGCACTATGGGCCTTGGTTTCTGCAGCACTCTGGCATGTGGAAGCTCCAGGACAGCTCCCATGTAATTCACAGTGCAATTTTGTGTCAAGTTAACTGTGAACCACCAGTACATCATTTTCTAGAGCTACTTAGTGCAATCTCATTCTACAGAATGCCACACTTCCAGTTTTCCATATGCCACAATTTTTTACATAGAAAACATAAAAGCATCACAGAGATAAGTTTTTTCATGGAGAAGTCTGGCAGCTGGGAAAGGGACAGTTGGAGCTGTTGGCACCACAAGTGGCAGTTTGGTACTGCTGAAAAAGCACATTGTTTGGATGTGTCTGCTAAAAGAATCTGTAGTGAAAAAGCTCATGTTGGCATGACATTACCTTTATGTTTGAGAAATAACAGCTGACTGGAAAAAGGCATCCTCAAGATGAAGGAACACTTGGTCAGCCCAAACTTAGGGACCAGGACATGGGCACAAATTCTCAGGGAAGCTATATCTAGGAAGGATAGGAAGGGGCATGGGAAGAGCCAGCATAGATTTATCACAGGCAGATCATGTTTGAGCAGCTTGATTGCATTCTGTGATGACTGGCTCTGGGGATGAGGGGAAACAAGTGGATCTCATTTTCCTTGACTTTACCAAGGCTGTCAGTCTCCCATGCAGGGCAGGGCTGACATTCAGAGAAACCTCCCCAAACACAGAAAATGGTTCAACAGAAACCACATGAAGCTCAAATGGGAAATTCTACACCTGGTGCAAAATAACCTCATGAACCAGCACAGGTTGGGCACTGACAGCAGCTCCAAGTAAAAGGGGGGACAGGCTGAACCCAGGTGAGCCCTTGCAGGAGCAAAAGCTATGGCTTAGCAGGCTGATGAGCAAAAGCAGAGGCAGCAGGTCCAAGAAGATTATTTGGCTTTACCTGGCACAACTGGAGCACTGGTCACACTTCACTGGGACCCCCAAAGGAAGACAGATAGTGACAAATGGGAGGGATAGAGACTGTCCAAACATCAACAATTAGGGCTGTGGAATGTAGGATATGTAAGGACAGGCAAGGTCTGTTTAGCCTAAAGGAAGGCAAATCTGTCCCTCATTATCTAAAGAAGTGTTATAGAGCAGACACAGCCATGGGAGTGCTCAGAAAAAGGACAAGAAGCAGTGCTAAAGAGTGCAACAAGGAAATTCCCACTGGCTGTAATGGAAGAATTCTTCACAAGGCAAAACACCCAGCACGAGGAAAGGGATTGAGTGAGATGATGGGATCTCCATCCTTGGAGACCTCCAAAACTGGATGTGGCCCTGAGCATCCAGATCCCATTTTGAGGCACAGGCCTGCTTCAAACAGGACAGTGAATTAGATGACCTGAATTTTTCCTGTCCCTCTGTGACTTGAGAAAACCCAGCCCAGGCCAAACCTTCTTACTAGATTGTATTCTTTACTGTTTTTCACCAAGCCATACTGTTTACCTGAAGCTTCTCTGTAAAGTGATGACTGCTTGGGGCAGCTTTTTCAGCCTTTTCCGTGTCTGAAATCCCCGCCACACAGCCTGGATTATACAAGCTGCTTGATGCTGCTTCTGAAATTAATAAAGCAGTTGGCAGAATATTTTCTATGCATATAAAAACACTTCATTACTGTTTGCATAATTGGACAATCTCAACATCTGACTAAAACCCATCAGTTTTCAAATGCACCAAACAGGGGAATTAAAGCTTTTATAAGACAGTTATTGTCATGAACTCCATACTTGCCCCAAAGGCAGCTAATCTGATCCCTGTATTGATGCTCTCTGTGGTAAACAAATATACAATCAATATCAGAAATTTGCATTTAAAATACCTGAAGCACTTGATATATTTCAAATGGTGATTCAATCAAAATACCTACACTAGAGAGGACAGAAAGACAAGTCTGGAGAAATAGCAGCAGGAAAAATGTTACATTTGCAATATGATCAGAAGTCACTGAAATGCAAACATACAAAAAAAAATCAATTCCAATCTTAAATGGATTTTAAAAAAATCCCACAAACAAGGCCAAAACCAACACAGCCTGCTCTGTCGAAGATGAAAGCAGGTCTCTGCAAACATAACTCTCATTTTCTTTTAAATATTGTCTTTGAGAAACCTACATGTAAAATTTTTTTAAGATGCTTATAAAACACACATTCTCTTTCATTGGGAGCAAAGCCCAGGTGGTGTTCTTACTGCACACTTTCTGTATATGACTTAATTTTATATGAATGCTGCCTAGAATTCAGAGATCTAAATTTGTAACACTGATGTGAGAAAAGCAGATACAATTATTTTTATTTTGTAGTTAGCAAAAACATTAAATTATTTCACCTCTACAGTTATATTGAAATATATGGTGAATTTGCACAGAAAGTCAATCTTGAGTCACAGACCCTTATCTTAATCACTGGGAAATTTCTTGATGTTTTCAAAAAACCTCAATAAAATAAAGAGAGAATTAAAAAATTAATTAACATAGTGAAATAACACAGCCTTTGAAAAGGATCTTCCAAGTGATAGAGTAAATCCATCCTAAATATACACAAATCACATGTAAATAGGATTTCACATCTGAAAGTCTCATCAAACTCATCACCTGAATTTCTCCTTTTCCATTGGATTGTTCCAAATTCAGCAGGTCCAAGAGCTGATTGATCTCCCTGTCAAATCCTTTGCCAGTCCACTGTTTACTTAAAAGCCCTTTTAATCCTAAGAGAAAGAAAAGCCAATTCACTAAGGTGAATTTTTCTTTTCAGGATTTCAAAGTGACAAACTGCAAGTCAACAAATCAAATCTGATTCTATGTGCAAAGGAACCCCAGAGCTGAACACCATCAGCCATCTCTGAGTTTAAATGCAGAATGCTATCAAAGAATACCTGGTGCTCCAACCATCACAGAGAAGTAACATGCAGTGATTTTGCATGTCTGAGCCAGGATTGTGCCTGTGTAACTGGCAGTTAAATTACCAATGTACTTTCAGTATCTTATCAGCAAGTTCTTGTAAGGTATTGAAAAGAATTCAAAGCACCATACAAGTGCTGGGTGTTATTAACAGTCTTTTAATAGTTTTCATAATAAAGTTGATTTATTTATATCTGGAATTGTTTGATGTCTTATCTGCACAGTATAATCTAACTGTGAGTACACATGCATCCAATCCATGAGACAAAACATCTTTTTGGCTTTGCAGTAGCTCAAAAGCACACTTCTGCTCTCCCACAATACACACACACACTCCCTGTGCAAGCAGACAATAACACAAGCTAAAAGCTTTGTATCAGACAAATCCCAGGGCCTAAGGGCTCTGCAGGGAGTTGGAGGGAAGAGGAAGGAGGGCAGGAAGCAAGCACATGTTTGCCTCCTGAAGAACTGCAGATTCAAGCAACTTTTTCATCTTCAAATCATTGTCCATAAGCACATTCATACATGGGCATCTGCAACACTCATATGCACTTGCAGGACCTGGATCTGGAGCATACAGAAGTGGCTCCTCTGTGGCACCACATGCACCATTTTGGAAAGACAATGACAGTTAAACACTTCAGGAGAGAGACAGGCAGGACTTTAAATGGAGTCAGTAGGTGCCCTGAGCCCTGCAGAACAGGGAGCCTGGCTACACAAGGCTGCTCCCTCACAGAAGTGCTGTGGGTCTGACACAGCCATTTGCCAGTCTCTGTACAGACTACAAAGCCATATGCACCTTTTGGCTACTGGCAGGGAATACCTCAAATGTGCCTCACACGTGTCAACCCATGCAGGCAAAAGACCAGGCCCTCCTGGAAAGCTGACATGGGCACTGGCCTTGGAGATGTCCCCCCTCCAGCACGCTGCCTTCAGTGGCAGAGCTCACACCAAAGCACCTCACACTGGCAGCAGCTCCAAGCCTCTGTGAAGCCAAGGGACTTCAATCACATGGCCAGATGGTGCAAACACTGTAATGCTTTTTTTGTTGCTTTTTTTCCCTCAAACTATCTAAAGGATTCCAAAACGTGAGTGAAAACCAACAGAAGGATTCTAACTCAAAAAAAACCTAGAGGAAAAAAGCAATTGTTTTCCCTTTTTTTAGTGGAAACAGGAAACATGTACAGAAGAGAAATGAAGAGTTTCTAAATGACTGTGGCATATTGTGATTCTAGAGCAAAATAAAGCATCCTTTGATGGAGACTTGCACTCTTCAGACAAGCCAGCATTCTACAGCTGGGATGATCAGACCATCATGGCATCTTCACAAGAGTCACAATGTGATACCAGCCTTAGGCAAGCCATACCTAATTTCAAACCAAAAGGAATCCCTCCTCTCTCATTTTTGTAGGCAAAAGGGTGGAAAAGCTGTCCATCTGGTCCAGAAATTGATATCTGGCTGGTAATGTCAAATAAGTAGTCAACACAAGTGCAAAAAATAGGAATTGGACATTTTTGCCTAGCATTCCCACTGCTTAATGTCCTTGTCCTAAAAGGACTGAGGTTGCTCACAAGTAGTTTTGACCAACAATAACATCCAGAATATAAAAGACCTGTCAAACATCATGACAAACTCTTAGTCTCCATGGGCATGATAGAGGACAAAGGGGTTTCCTGGAGCTCCCTGCTAGGCTAGAGACAGAAACATTAAATGGGACACCCCATTAAAGAATTAAGAACATACAGCAAATTATACACATACTCAGCCTCATCATCTATAGGCATCAAGACAAAGGATAAACTCATTTAAGGGATTCTTGGAAAGAGTTCATTGCAGTTACTTGGATATCAAAAGACAGTCAGTTCCTCCATAACAAAACAGCCCCTATCAGATGAGCAGGCCTGCAACAGCCAGGGCCAGAAGTTCACCCTAAGTAAAACTTTTCTGCTCTGGATTGGTGAGCCTTAGCACAGTGGCAGATGTGACACAGGCCCTCTGACTGTGGCTGTACAGGCACCCTGCCTGTGGATCCCTCAATAACCAACCTGCACAGGGAAACAGAGAGAGGTAAAGTCCTTCAGGTTGGATGTGACAAACAACAGCTTTAAAAGCCAAGTTGCCACATCAGAGTCCTCAATATACAGAAAAAAAATCAATCTAGAAAACAGAAAGAGGTGCAGTACCATAAACTACAATGAAAATGAACAGCAGAGAAGGAAAAAACCAAACCCAAAGCAACATGGCACTGCAGTTTCCACCTGTACTGGAGAGTTACTGAACCCCAATGGGAAAGCTCTGTCTGTGTTTTCCCAGGGAATGTCAGAGGAGGCTGAGTGATGAGTCCTGTGCATGTTTACCAACCTTTGTAGCGAGCTGTGAATAACTGCACAAGCTGTTTGCAAAATTTTGCCACCAACAACATCAGTTTTGTGGCAGCACTTCCTACAGCAGGGTTGGTGGTAGAGGAAAGCTTATAAACAAGTTCATCCAAAACAGAGTGAAGGGTCTCTTCATCAATTTGAAGCAAAACAGAACTTTGAAAAGAAGAAAGGAAAAAAAAAGGGGGAAGGGGACAGAACAGAAGTGTTAATTAAAACCGTGAGCTTTTTAACAGTGACTTGTTTTTAGCTATGTTAGGCCACATAGCAAGCCAACATGCCCAGCTAGCTGGACCAGCAATCTGATCCAGGCAATACTACTGTTTCAATCAATTTTCTCCTCCCTCAATTTAAGGCTAAAGAACCAACTTTTTAATTTTTTTCAACTTCTACAACAAAGACTAGGCAAAAAAAAAAAAAAACCAAACCAAGCAATAAAACACAATTCTTGTATATGAAAATATTTTATTTTACCAAGCAGTAATGAATTGAGTTTTAAATTTATAATTCAGAAAAATAATGATATGAAAACAACTAACCTATTGATCTTCAAAATATTGTGTAACACAGACATCATTATAATTGCTGTTTCAACATCATCTGTTATTAACAACTGCAGGAAGCGATCATTTTGCAGTACTGCAAAAAAAAAACCAATAAAAACAAAAACCAAAACAAGCAAACAAGAAATCATGCAATCAGAATCAGACTTGAAAACACCATAAAACAAATAAACTTCATCATAAGCTATAGCAAGTAAAACCAGATACTGTTTCTGGAACAAATTCCCTAATTTATAATTTTTACACTGAAACTTACTGAGATAACTAAATTATTCCAACATCCAAAAAACATGCTGAACCCTATTTTTTCTACCTTTGGACATCCCTCAGGCACTGATGTTGTAATGGAATGAAAGTTTTAAAACCCTTCATGTTACACTAGTACCCTTTTCTTACAATAGCAGTGGAATTAACACTGGGGCACCAAAGTTAAGGACCTCCACCTTGACAGTTGGTCACACCAGTTTGTTATTTAATGCAAGTCCACTGATGTCATCAAAGCACCACCTTTTTTATCCCAGGGTATCACTGGCTACATATTCAGTAATTTTTCTGACCATGTGTGTTTTTAGTTACACATCTTATGATCCTTAGCTTTTTGTTCAATACTAGAAACAAAATTAAATTCTGCTTTTTAAAATCAGTGTGATTAACATTAAATGAAAGGTTTTTTTGGTCAGAAATATATAGTGAAGATTGTTAGATATTTGTAAAATTTCCTGTCATGGCAAAAACTTCAGAAATCTGTCTCCAACTCTATCTACTCATCAGGGCTCGCTATGTACTCTGGTCAAATTTCCACATATTTTAATCACACACAGGAAAAGATCAACTGTCTCTTATATGAAAAAAACAAACAACAACAAAACCAGATCTTAAGGAGGTATAGAATTACAAAGGGAATTTACAGGAAGACACTTTTAAATTTTGTCTCTGAAAGACTAGAAGGGGAACTCTTGAGTATCTCCCTTTAGTGGATCTTTTCCATTTTAGATGTTGCTGTTGAGCTGACTACTTTAAGAGACTGATTTGCTGCCTACTCCAGTTTAGAAGACTAGGTGGAGATTAGCTTAAGAATGATTCTTTATACTGTAGTTGCCATAAATGTTCAGGTGTTTTGTGGGTTGACATTTCCCTTACCACATGTTGCTAGTTGAATATGCCCACCGAACAGCCAGCAGATGGCATCAGTTACTATTTGGAACCAGTGCAAAAAGTCTTGTTTTTCTTTATCCTAAACAAAAGAGAAGTAGGAAAAACCATGTGTATGTATCTTCACTAAGGACTTCAGCTTGATGTCGAGGGAAGGTTTGTATGCCTCAGGAATCTGGAGACCAAACTCCACCAAATTCCCAAATGAGGTTGGTGAAGCTGTAGGAACCAGTAAGAAACCCTCAACTTGTGAGACCTTTGAAGTCAGAAATCAGTCAAGAAGATCTAAACACACTAAAACAATAAAAGCATCCACTCAGGAAAAAAATCACAGCAAGGAGTGAGAAATCTTGTTTACTCCTTAAAATATATTTGATAGCATAGGAGGGATAAGAAGACAAGTAACAGCTCAGCAAATATTCATCACAGACTTAACACACAAAGTGGGAAATACATTACTTTAAAGAAGAGGGGAAAAACAAAGGTACAAAGTGGCCAAGGACACAGTTAAAATTAAAAAGGTTCCTGAAAAGTGGCATGGTGGAGCTTCAGAAGCACCTCCTTGTTGGAGGTCTGGGAGCAAACACCAAAGCACTATTAAGCTGAAATTTGATCCATTTGCCAAACACACTATGTTAAATGCTTGCCTGTGATAACACTGGGCTGGAAAAAAACCCAGAACCAATCATAGAATGGTTGGGTTGGAAAGGACCTTGAAAATCAGCTTATTGCAACCCTCCTGCCATGAGCTGGGACACCTCCCACTAGACCAAGTTGCTCAGAGCTCCATCGAGCCTGGCCTTGAACACTCCCAGCCATGGAGAATCCACGCCTTCTGGGCAACTTGTCCCAGTGTTTTACCACCTTGACCACCAGTATGGAATTTCTTCCCAATATCTAATTTAAAGCTCCCTCTTTCAGTGTAAAGCCATCACCCCTTATCCTGTCACTACATGCCCTTGCAAGAAATCCTTCTCCAGCTTTCTTGTAGCCCCTTTAGGTACTGGGAGGTGATATAAGGTCTCCTCAGAGACTTCTTCATGCTGAACAACCCCATCTCTCTCAGCCTTTCTTGACAGAAGAGGTGCTCCAGCACTCCCCTATGACCAGTAGGAATCCAGCTTTTAACATGTGAATACACATACAGATACACAGTCCAGAGTCTGTATTCCAGGTGTGAGCCACAGACTACTGGAAATCTGGAATCCTGGTGTGTGGAACAGCAAAGGTGCTTTTGACAGTTCCACACTGCTGACAAATGTTGTCACAAAGCACATGGCCTGATATCTCCCACATTAATTGACCCTCCACAAATGAAACTCTGGGAAACCTATTCCTAGATCCCTGCTGTAAGCCACGGCCCCCAGTCAAGGTTTAACTTTGTATTTGGTACTTACTGACAAGGAGAGATACAAAATAACAGTAATAAGTTAAGCTGTAATATTATCAACTCTGTGATTTGGCAACATGTCAGTTTCTGAAAGCTATTTCAGTACTTGCCTTGACTTCAAAGACTTGTACAGAAAGCAAAAGAGAGCAGAATAAAGTACAAATCTCCACTGGCAGAGTGGGATTTCCAAAATTCCACTGAGCAAGCACCAAGTCTGGGTGCCCAGTCACCTCTGAGACCATAAGTTTAAAAGCCAAAGTACTAATTACAATGTAGACTGTATTTGCATTCAAAAGAAATCTTTGCCCACAAGCATGACTCAAGTAGCATGTAGGCTGAGACATAATAAGAAAGTGTGGGGGAAATTACATATTGTGGATAGGAGTCTCCTAGGATGTCATTTAGGAAGCTTCCTTCCTAAGCACTAAATGCACTTTTCAAGTATTGGACTAACAGAAAATATCTTATTGCACTGATGCTTCCTGGGAATTGATTGTTTGTGGTGTCTATCACAATGCTTTGTAGGAAAACTTTGACTAAGTGCAAGAAGTCAGTGAGCCAAGAAATGAGACAATATGGGGGATATTAAAAGAAACTGTCAGAATCCATGAAGCTGGTTATTTAAATTACTCATGGGTTTTGCTTGTTGGGGTTTTTTTCTTCAGATTCTAGAACTCAGAATGCTTCAGAAGCATGAGGGAACCTAAATGGGCAAAACCCTCCTCTGCAAAAAGGGAGAGAAATGTGAGAAAGTGTTTAAATCCATAAATTTGTGAAGTCTGCCTTTGGTATTCCCCACATGCAAGTTCAGAAGCAGTGAGCATCCTCAGAATTTCAGTGCCAATTTTGCAGCACAACCTGTATGACAAAACAAACTTCAACAAAGCTGATTTAAAATCTTAAGTCTTCCTAAACCATTTTTTGTAAAGCTGAATAAAATCAGTGGGAACAAAGTCATTACAAAGGCTGAACTAATGATATGCAAAGTCAAGATACTACCGTGACTGGGATGCTGTCTTTTGTGAGGCTTTTTTTTTTTTTACCTTTATACTGCTTCCTACTTCCCTATACTTCCAACCTACTTATAATTGCACTCCTTCCCTCTACCATTAAAACTTTTTAAAGCTTGTGAAAAGTAGTAGCCAAACTATCTAAACAGGTCTATGGCAACAAACTGGATTTGCACAAGTCATGGAGCAAATGCTGCACAATGACAGATTTCAGTTTGAAATCTCCAAGGCCTAAGAAAAATTACTGCAATTTATGGAAAATAAATTTTCGTACTACAGTGTCCCTAGAATAATATCCAACTTTTCTAGTATGTGACCTTGGAAAGTTTACAGAGGTTCTCTGCTCTTTTAACTATGAAATTTAAATACCTTGATTGCTCGGATAAATCGTGCTTGCAAGCGCTTTCCCAAAAGCAGCAGGTTGTCTATGGCTGAAGGAAGAAATTTCTTGTAAAATTCCTCAGGATCTTCTTTCACCTCTAGCCCTACACAACAATGACTGAAACAAAAAAAAAAAAGAAAATAAAAAAGGGGGAAAAAAATCAACCTGAATAGTCAAAGGCCTGTTTGAACAGCTTTGAATGAATGTCACGCCATCAGAGAAATGCTTCACTGGCATGGGACAATTTACCCCTGAACAACAGCTCACTGCTGTGACTGGCTCCAAGGTGGCTGCCTCCAAAGGAAGAGCAATCACTCCCAGGTTTGGAGACCATATTGCTACTTATTATGGCATTTCTCAGTTAAAAAGATATCCAAGGCACTTTCTTCTTTAACTTCATAGAATCTGTCCAGTCTTGTTCCATATGCTAGGGAAGGGCAAAATAGAAAGGTAGGAAAAAAAAAATCTGATAAAGGAAGCCTGATGATGAAGGAGGTGCAGATCAGGCAAGGAAAATATGTACAAAAAATATACCACAAAACTTTCAGCAAGCCTGTCTACAACTTTCCTCCAAGTGAGGAAGATGTGGGCTAGTAATCAGTTCCTCAGATCTCAGCTCTCTTATTTTACTCACCGTAAACACGTCGGTTCTTTCTGGAAGACTTTTTACAAGAAACTGCATGTTTTACAACTGGGAAGTTGTTTCATTTCTGCACTTGGCACTGACACCAGTGCAACAGAAAAGTCTTCCTGACTTTTTATGAATTTTGCTTTCTGACATCTTATCTAGGCTATGTTAGCTTTTTGGGAATGCACAAATGTAAAGCTGTTTACCAAAGACCTTGGAAAGCAAATTCTAGGTATGAAGCTGAGATTCATCTGACTACAAAAGGACATTTTTACAGCTAAAATAAATCTCAGTATTCTCTGCAACTGAAAGAGCTTATAGGGGATGATTTAAGTATCACACTACACTGGTGATAAATCTTGCATCCCTTACTGAAATTCCTTGCATTAAAAATTCATACTGCAGATATGGCATAAATAAGAGATGGTCACTTAATTACTTCATGTCTTAGAATTTTGCTCCCTAGTTAAGCCAAAACCAAGCACAACTTGGGGAAAATTTAAAATGCATTATTTTTCCTGACATTTGAAATTGAGATTGGATCACTGGGGGTTTGAGTTTAAAGTTTTCTTATTTACAATGTTATTGTCACAATATCACTACATCCAGTTATCTAGTCTGTATGCACTGTGCCATCTATTGTATTTTAAAATATAAATAGATACTTCTAATAGGTATATTAAATAAATATTTAAATACAGTCAAGCCAAGCTGTGAGTCAGGCTGAAGATATTTACAAAGATGAAATCTAAGCAAATAAACCTTTCTAAGTAACTACAATTCAAAATTAACAATTACTGGGTAAGAACTGTTGCACTGATGAGCGTTGTCCACAAAAAATGGTAAAGCCAACACAAACCCTGTTCCCACCAGAGAGTTTACCCAGCTCAATGAAACACAATGCAAATGAATTAAACAGGACCAATTAGGCTATGCCTGACCCCTCTGCTCTTGACTGCTCCCTGCACTTTAACCCTGGCCTTTCCTGAACAACAAGCCTTGTTCTGGATGGTAGCCAATGCATTACAGCTTGAAAAGAGAAAGATGAAAGAACAGAAAGAAAACTACAAGAAAACTTCTTAGCTTTTTTTTTTTACCTTAGTATCTCTGCTAGCTGGGCAGCAGTAGCCCAGCCACCACACAGCTGAGAGTGGTCTTGCTTAAGGACCAGCAAGCAGTACTGAGTAAGACCATAATCATATATATCTTGCTTAATTTTTTGTGATTCTTCATGTCCCAAGGAAGGGCTACTTAAAATTCCTGTGGGAAAAAAGCAGGAGAGAGACAAAGAGGAACATAAGATTCTGATGTGCAAAATTCTTCTTTCTTTTTCTAAAATGTAAGAAGAGTATGTGCACACAGAGCCAGGATTAAAGTAATTGTAGAAGTGCTAACAACAGCATAAAATATTTTGTCAGCATTTTTTCGGAGATACAGCTACAACGTATTTATAACATTATATGACAATTTGGAAGGATATCTAAACTTAGGTTTCCATTTTCTCTCTACACATTACATAGCAAAACATACATTACCTGGGATATAGCCCATTTGTATGAATTTCCTAGGTTAGACAAAACCACAGCCACTAAGAAACATATAGCTTCCTTATAATTACATCCCAATTTAGAACAGGACCTGACTTGTTTCAACCATTCCTACAAGCAGTGGCTGTATAGCAGAAGGAAAGACAGGGAAGTCACACAGCGGCTCACGATGTGTTACTATGTTAAGGCTTAAATACTGAATACTGACAACCACTCTGGCTCTCTGCCCTAAAGCACGGGGAGAAAGATTTGACCAAGTGTAAGATCCCTGCCTGTATCAGCAGGGAAAGGGCCCACATTATCAGGGTGACAGCTGAAAAGCAGAAAAAACTTCTGTCCATTTGCTCCCCAGCTCCTCCTCCTTATTGTTGCCAAGCCAAATGCCACTCTCAGGAAAAGCTGCAGTATCAACCTTACAGAGTTTCAGAAAAACCTTCTGTACTTAAGGAGGCAGACGGGATAAGGACTGTCCATAGTTCCCCAGCTCATCCTTTTATTTTAGGAACGGCATTAATTACCCTTTAACTTCAGCAGCAGCAGGGGGATATCCTGTTCTCTGCTCTCAGTGACCTGAGCAGCCAAGGCCAGGACCTGGGGGTCCGTGGCTGCCATGGGGAACAGCCAGAGGCGCACAACACCATCGACTCCAGCCTCTCTCCTTTTTATGTCAACGCGCGGGGTCCTTCCGCCACTACTTCATCCCACCTCCAGCTCCTGCACCACCAGCTGGAAGCCTCGGGCCGCAGGTCTCCCCCTAAGGAAGGAAACAAACATGGAGGGAACTCCATTCCCGCTCCCTCCCGAGGCCGCGGGCAGCCGGACCGGCTCAGCCGGCAGTGCGCAGCTCCGGCCGGGCAGCCTGAGCGCAGCTCCGCGGGGCGGGCAGCGGGAGCGGCCTCACCTCAGGCCCGGCCTGGGAAGGGGCGGAGGGAGCGGCGCCCTCTCCCGCCGGCGTCACCCGGTGCCCCCACGGCCCCCGGGAGCG
>VZRZ01003586.1:1269448-1456041 GCA_013398175.1 Climacteris rufus
TGCGGGCTGGCCCCTCCGGCACCCCCACTGGTGGAAATCTGCAGAGGGACGTGCTCGTCAGCCAATCACAGCTCGGAGAGGGCGGGGCTCTGCCGGCGGCGGCCTATCGGAGCCCGCGTGGGCGGGCCCCGCCGCGCCGGGCGGTGTGAGGGATGCTCGGTGCGGGCGGCGGCGGCGGCCCCGGGGCCCGCCATGGTGTGAGGCGCTGTCGCGATGAACGGAGCGGTCCCGTCGCTCTACGACCCCAAGGCGCGGGTGTTGAAGCTGGGAGAGACTTTCGAGAAGCAGCCGCGCTGCGCCTTCCACACCGTCCGCTGTGAGTGCTGGGGTTGGGGCAGCCTCTCGGGGGCTGTTGGGACCGAGGAGGGGTTCAGCGGCCCCCGGTCCCCGCGGTCCCCTGAGGAGCGGGGATTGGATGCGGCCCGGCCTGGCCTTGCAGGCCCGGTGGTTGCCTCTATCCCGGGATTCTGGGGCGCAGTTGGGAGCTGAGTGCCGTGGGGTGCTGGTCCGGGATTTCGGGAGCGGTGCAGGTTTCAGTCGGTCCTGGGAGCACGTACGGCCATTGTATCCCAGAGCTGCCCGTCGCTACCCACTGGGCACCAACTTCGCTTTTTATGCCTTTTCGATGGTGTCTCCCTGCGGGTCTGCTGGAAACCGAGCTAAGCTGAACCTGTGGCTCTGCCCTCTTTCCTTGCTCTCGGTTTTCAGAAGTTCCGTACAATTCAGCAATCAAAGGTTAAAGGCAGGCGGTGTTAATCACGGAGCCAGTACACCCTCCCTGAGTACATAATTACTATCTAGAGAGGTGTGTGCTCAAAGATTCTGAGGGTAGCTAGGAAACAAATGCTCCCAGGATTATAGTCCTGGTAATTTAGGACTGCAGCTTCTGGTTTTGTTGTCTGGTTATTTATAGACTGATCCCCAAGATTCAGCCTCACGTACGTTCTCTGGAGAGTGTCCTGTGTGCAAGATGGATAATGTGCTCTCTGTGAGCAAAGGGAATGGCACTTAGGCAGATTGTCTGCGACTGGGGGAGGAGAGGGGAAAAAAACTATAAATGGATTTAAACAAATGCTGCAACTTGAAATTTACCCTAATTTTCAAAAGGACTAACAACCACGTCTGGTACCTCCTACCTCAGAGTTTCATGCTGACTCTTGTAATTTGATGATTTATTCCGAAATCTGTTTTGAAATCTCTCTTCCTTTCCAACAAATGAGACATAGAAACTGGCACGTTCATCAGTTCTATCAAACGCACGTGCAGAAATATCCTCCGACGCCTGAAGTTTTTGTTAACAGTTGAGTGAAAGGGCAGACAGCTGCTGGTTCCAAGTTAGGATTGAAAGTATCGATATCCCATTTTCTCAACATTAACAGCCCAGTGGCCGTATATTAAAGCAAATATTCTCTGATTTGATAAGAAACTTTGGAACTGTTGTATGCTTATTCCTGTCAGACGGCCCTCGTTAGGGTTTTGCCCCACACAATGATAGCAGGGGCTGTTACCCGTGTCTGAGCTGCGCGCAGTCCTGCCCGCCCGCTCCTGCAGCCCGGTTTTCCTGCCCGGTTGGGTGCGCTGGCTGCGGCTGCCCGGCTGTGGTCTGTGCCGCCCGGCCCGTGGCTGCAGGCCGAGTTCTGGAACTGGGAAGCTCCCCAGCTGCAGGAACGCCGCCGCCAGGGACCAGCAGCGTGAGACGGGGCGAGGAGCGTGTGCCGTGCCGTGGTGTGGCCAGGGAGCGTGTGCCTGCTCCGGCGGGCGAGGCAGGGCACCGGCAGCCCGGGGTGAGACACCGGCCCTGCCTTACCTGCAGCCCAGGGCTCAACCCCACCTATGTCCCACACATATCACAGGCCTTGGAGAGCCTCTTGATGCCGCCCCGTCTCCCTGAGTCGGCACAGGAAGGGTTTTTGCTGTAGCCCTTCCCCCTTTATTTGTGGTGGAAATAATACTTTGTAGATAATGGTGTGTAACAGAGCTGCCATGCTGATACCTGAACACATGCTCGTTTGCAGTGTCTCAGAGTTTTGAAAAGGACCAGAAATTGATACCTTCTTTTGTTCAAAACTTATTTTAACCAATACTTTAGATGTTGAAAAAGAGAAAAAGGAAATTAAGGTTAAATTGGAAAGTAATTTCACTTTTAAGAAAAAGAACTATACTGAAACCCCAAGATTTTGTCAGCTTCTGACATGCATGTTATAGTAAAGTCAGAAACAGATAGAGAAATGGATATTGAGGGTTGATGTTCTTTGCATTTTCAGTGCTTGTCTGCCTCTCCCACGTTTGGGAGCAACATTTTCAAGAACTATTTATTAATTCTTCTGAAAAGAATTATGTGAGGATTTCTCTTTTGAAATATAACACAGCTTGTTTGGCCTTTTTGTCCATTAAAACCTAAAAACTTTTTTTTTTTTAATTTTAACTAAAAGGTTTAAACACTTATAACGAATCCTGAGAAAAGCAGCTTGACTTTGAATTCTACAGACTTATGGAATCTGCTCAGGGGAATGGTAGATGACACACTGGCAAAAAAAGGCTTTAAATTAATAGCCTCCAACTGCAATTAAATAGTGCCTACATATATATGATTCCTGAAAAGCCTGTAAATAATTCAGTTTGTTTTTATATTTAGATGACTTTAAGCCTGCATCTATTGATATGTCCTGTGAAGGAGACCTTGAAGTTGGCAAAGGTGAACAGGTGACAATAACGCTGCCAAATATTGAGGTGAGTGCGGTGGCTGAAGACTGGCGGTTCTAAGGGAACCATTTATTTTGTTGTCATAAGTATATATGCTGAAAATGGAAGGCCATAAAGTTTCAGAGCTGCCTGTGTGATTTTTAGGGTAGCAAAACAATTGCTCTAAGAATGTAAGATTACAAAAGACCCAAAGGTTCCACAGCTGTGCTGTAACTTTAAGCGTATTTGCTGCACTGAAATATGCTGTAGGATGACCCAGAAGCATTTCGTACACAGAAAAGCTCCATGTGTATGTTGGCAGTGCAAGTTTCCCCTTGGTATTTATTGCTCTAGTGCAGTTCTAAAGCAGGAAAGACTGGAAAGGGAAAATTTACTGCCTGCCATGCTTTACTGCTCTGCTGATATGGGAACTGAAACCCCTTTTGGTGAAAGGAGTCCTAGAGGGAGCTTGCTCTCCTTGGGAAATAAGCATTTAGTCAAGTTAGTTTCAAACTCAGCTAAGCAAGTAAAATCCTGTTCCAGTCAAACACCAGCTGCTTTTGGACATGACTACTGTGGATCTAATTTGAATTAACCAGTAACATTTTAGAGGCTACAAATGATCCCTTGTAGTAAACTTGTCATCACTGACAGATGCTGTTTGTAAGAAAAAAGACTACAGGAATAATACTTACTGGATTTCTGATTTAATAGGGCTCAACTCCACCAGTGACTGTGTTCAAGGGCTCAAAGAAGCCTTACCTAAAAGAATGTATCTTAATTATCAACCATGACACTGGAGAATGTCGCCTAGAGAAACTTAGTAGCAACATCACTGTGAAAAAAACCAGGTGGGTGATTTACAGGAGAAACAACCGTGCTTTACTCATTGTGAAAATCGATTTGTTACTGAGTCTAAATTGAGGTATATAACTACCCATTACTGTTTTTAGGAAATCATAATATTAGAAAGTACATGGCCTTCCTCAAAGGAGTGAAAAACCTGCTTTCTCAGCCCACTGACTTCACATCTTTTGCGTCATGACTGCAGAAGAAATGGGAATTTATTTTTTTGCTAACCAAAAACTTATATTATTGAAAGAAATAGTAATTTTTTTTTCTGGTGAGTTTAGAGGGAGAAATAAAAATTCTGTTTGGATAGTAGTTTGCCTACTGTCTTCTAACTTGTAAATGAGGGAATAAAAAAAAAGAAAATTTTGTGACAGGTTTCAGTAATTTTAATGGCTTTTTTTCATACCAAGTTTTTTAATTTTTTTTTCCCTGCTGCTGACTCCATATAAGTAATTTCCAGCAGAATTATTATTAAGTGATCCTGAATAGCCAGGTATAAAACCAAATCAACTGACAAAGTGTTATAATGTTGCTAGCAATTTTTAACACATTTATATGGGATGTTATGCCGGTATAATAACTTACCTAAGAATCTGATGATGCTATTTAGAAAGGCAAGAGAAACAATTCTGTGGTATCATATCCCCTGTATTCTTACCTTTTTCCTTGCACCTTGTCTTCTAGTAATTAAAAATCTTTTCCTTTTACACACAGAGCTGAAGGAAGCAGTAAAGTCCAGTCTCGCATCGAGCAGCAACAGCAGCAAATGCGAAATGCAGCCAAGGTTCCAAACAACATCAAAAACTCTCCATCCAAAGAAAAAACATTTCCATCTTCTCCTATGGATGATATTGAACGAGGCAAGTTCCAGTGGCACATAAGTTTCAGAAACTTTGTTGTTAACAAGCAATTAGTTTTTAAGAGCCAGGGTTTTTCCTTGTGTGGCTTGCTTTTGTTTTGTTTTATTTGAGTTTCACACTAGAAGCTGATTATGTAAGCAGCTTTACTCTGATATGGAAATGACTACTCTGGCTCAAGTGGGTAAAAAAGCAGTATTTGTAGCTTGTTAAGGTAAAAAACCCAGCTGAACCATTAGGGATAATAATGCCAAAGGTCCCACTGCTCTCTCCTTGACTCTGTCTTCCACTGCTACTGTAATCAAGTATATGGTACTGGACCCAAGTCACTTCCTTTTTGACTTTGCTCCTTTTTCCTTCTGTGCACTCGGCAAACACAGGTTACAGTACTTTACAACTCAAAATACACTTTAAATTACCAGACAGAACCTTGTGAAAGATGAGGTTCCAACGAAAAAGAGAGCTAAAGACTTGCATAAATCAACCCCTGAGCAGTGCTCTGTACTTTTTTCTTGAGAGACTCTGGTTTGGTGCGACACTCATATTTCACTTAATAGGAGGCCTTGTTTCCTTTTGGAGGACAGGGAGGATGGCAGGTGGTAATTACTTGCTACAGAAATGCTGACAGGTGGCAGTTTCATTGACTGGAACTGACATCTGCCTCCTAAGTTGTTCTGAATTCCTTTAAACACATTTTTTTTAGATGTATCATTATGAAGACGGTTTTTGTTTCCATTTTGGTCTTAAGTGCTGACCAGAAATCTGTATTGCAGAACAGTAGTAGAGTACATCTGAGGTTGCCAACAGGAAGGAATACTTGAGCACATGAAATAAAATGATGCTTTTTTCTAGCTGGTCTGTTCTTTTGGGGGTAATGGTGGTGCCAAACATTGAAAGTCTCCAAAGTGGCTGCCAAGTATCAAACTCCTGTGTAGTGCCAGTCCAATTTTGAGTAAAAATTTCTACATTTTCTACTTAAAATGTAGAAAAAATTGACACCTGGGGATGGTAGAGACATTCTCAAGTCATCTAGTCCATCCTTCTGTCCTGAAGTCAGATTTCTGACGGAATTCTCAACTTGTTCTTAAAACCTTCCACTGACAGATCCTGGTACTTGCTGGCAAGCCATTCCAAGGCTTTGCTCTCCTTTATAAGGTTCTCCCTTATAAATAGTCTGACAGCAAGCCCATTACTGCTTTTATATTTATCCTGCAAGTACAGACCAGATTACTCTGCTGCTTTTGAGCAGTCTTTCATGTACTCAGAAGCTGCTCTCTTTCCCATTCTTTATGCAAAATGTGCCAGTTGGTCCAATCTTTCCTTGGGAGTTTCCTTTCTAAATCCTTGTTATGTTGTCAATTTCCTTTAGATTTCTTGCAACGAGTCCAAAAACTTCCTAAAGTACAGTCCCTAAACACATCTACTGTTCCAACTGAGGTTTTAGCAGTGCTGAGTTGAACAAGAAGACTGCCTTACAGGCGCTATTCATCTTGGTACACAAAGAACAAAAAGTATCATGTCTATAATATCACAAGACCAAATAGTGTCAAGTCATTTCCTCAACAGCATCGTGTGGTAGAACAGTGTGCAGGGATCCACTGTAACTCTCAGACTCTTCAGAAGCGTTGCCTATGTAATCATTCTTCATCCCATGGTTGTGTAACTGACTATTCCTGCTTAAGTACACTACCTGGAACTTGTTACTAACTTTGTTTTCTGGGGTAAGGGAAAGCTCATTCTGCCATTATCCTCTATTATCCTCTAGAATATGTACAGCTCTTCCCTCACTGGTTAAAATTACTCAATTTAAATTCTGTCTGATTAAATTACATCAGCATTCAAGGCAGAGATCTTATTCCTCAGCTTTTGGTATTGACCATTCGCTTAACATTTTTCTTATGTTAGACATTGCTGAGGAGGAAGTGGAATTAAATGCTTAGGACTTGAGTGGTGCCTTTCATTTGGGTTAGAGCTCCAGGTGTGTGGTAGATCATGTTCTCTTATACATGTCCACAGTAAAAGAAGGATGCTTAGATGCTTCCATTTATTTTCTTTCTGCTCCTCTTCTCTTTTTCTTTATTTTTGGGTTGTGCAGTTGTACTTTTCTCTCCTAGCATTGGGTGAATTTGTCCCTTTAGCCACAGCTGTACTATTTTAGGTGCCATTTTTCCTGAACACTGTTTTCTTTTAGACTGGCCTTTGATAAAACTGGCCTCACCTTTAGACTGGCCTTTGATAACTCAGAGTCTGCTTCATGGAAGTTTGTGGTGAAGATTAATTTTATTTTCTCTCCCTGCTCTTAAGCCTTGCACTGTCTTGCATCTTGCTGACTTTCACCTTCAACCTGTTCTGTATTGGGTAAATCTGAATTGAGATGAGCCACTCTCCTTCTTGCTTTTTGTGTCTGCTATATCAAAGCTATACCTGAAGTATTCCAGCAGCTTGTAGGACCATCTTAACAAGTGTCTGGGAAGTTACAATCTTGTGTAGTGATGAACTTCTGCATGCTGCATAACTCCAGTCCTCCCTCCACGATGATTCAGTGGTCTCTTTCAGACTTCTCTCATATTTTGCACAATTATTATTTGTGCCCTTCTGCAAAGATTTCTGTATGTTGGACTTAAGCTAATATATATCAGAAATGCATACTGTGCAGCATTATTCACACATCCAAATCTGTAATGAAACAGGAACTTGGTGGAATCTTCCTAATATAAACTTTGGATGGTTCTTTTGGATATTTTTCATGCTTAACTTGATTTTGAGCAAAATGTCACATACAATCAACACACCAAACAAGTGTATTGATTGTAATGCTGAACTGCTGGGAGGCATTTTGGGTGCAGCTGCAGACATCTTACAGTGACTGATCTGTGTGACTGTAATTGCAGTCTTTAGTCAGTGAAAGACATCTTTTGGGGTGTTAAGGAAAACACAGGAGACTTGCTGGTTGCAGAAATCAAAGGCTATGTGGGATGTTTTACCCCATGGAATGTGGGGTTAAGCACTTGGGTTCACAGACACCCTTGTTCTAACGCTTGGCTTGAAAGGGAGAAAATGCCCCAGCTACGAGAGAAGAAACCCACATGACAGGCTGGATGCTCACTTGTGCCCTTTTCTTTGTTCTAGAAAGTTTTGGTGGGTTTGGTTTGGCTTGTTTCTTTTAAGTCACTGTAGTGTGTGTGCCTGATGTCTGCTGATTTTTTTTCTTTTTTATTATTTTTTCCCTCTTCCTTATATTTCAGTTAGGATGAATGTTAACTGAGAAACAAATCTTCTTGTTTGTTTGCAGAGCTAAAAGCAGAAGCCAGTATCATGGACCAGCTGAGTAGCTCTGACAGTTCATCTGACTCTAAAAGTTCTTCATCCTCTTCATCAAGTAGTGAAAATAGTTCTAGTGATTCTGAAGATGAGGAAATGAAGCCCTCTCTGCCTATGTCGATGCCGTATTTGCAGCCTCAGCCCACTGGGTCTGCCATACCACACCAGGCTGTTCCTGACAAAGATGCCAGTCATAACAGATCCCAAGAGAGCAGTGGTCATATGATGAATACACTACGTAAGTACAAAGGCTGTTCTTTTCTTAGTGCACAATTCCAGACATCCAGGTTCTGAAAGGAAACCATATTGTTTTTAAGTATGTCTCTGTTATAATTAAAACTGTGGGAAGTGATGCTAGGGTTTGATTGTTCAGTAGCAGGCTGAATTACACTGGGCTAGAAGGTTCGTGGTTCCCAGAGATATTAAATTAAAGCTGATGCAGTTGAAAATATTTCCTAAGCTCTTCTGGCTTCCTCCCAGTTCTATACATTGGGACTGCAGAACAGTAATTTTGTATTGAAAACACTTGAACTAACAGGGCACTCCCTAAACATAGGCTTGTAATTTCTTGGGTAGAACTATGGGAAAGATACCATGGTTGCAATGCTCTGAGTTACAGAAGAGATGGTGTATTCTTAGCTGCTTCAATTGCAATTATTCATGGCAGTGTTCCCCTGGACAACATGGCAAAACTGTCCTTTGCATGTAAGGAAGGAGGTGATTTGCTTTCAGGTGATATTATCTTATTCCACCCATTCAGGCAACTAAAAGTGTAATTTGAAGAGCAGTTGTGATGCTCAAGAGTGGAACAGCCTGGAATTGATTGCTCTGTTTGGAAAACTCTCACATTAAAAAAAAAAATCCCACTAGGTAGAGAAACTTAAGTTCACTATCTAAATAACAGGAGTACTCAGACATAGCAGTGAGTGTTCAGCTATGGTAACCCTTCCCAAATGATTACATATTTAATTAGCTGCTTAGCTGTTGGCTCTTGGTTTGAAGAGATTCCCATCAACTCTGGTTTGCAGCCTAAGACCTTTATGGTTTATCACTTATATGTAAACTTGTTCTACTGAGATTTTTGACTCTGGCAGATCTACTTTATTTCAGGTCTCAATGAATAACAAAAACTTTTTTTATTAGCTAGTATTTAAATACTTAAAGAACCTGCATAGGTATTTAATTATGTACTGCATGAACAGATAAAATCAGACTGAAAATTGCTGTGACTTCTTGTGCAAAGAACTGAATGCTGCTTTCATTTTCCTGTCACTGTGGAGAACAATGTCTTCATGTTTGCAACCTGTTCAGTGCCACAGATTTCAGCCCTTACTCACAAATGTGATTTCCCCTTCTCCATGCTTCAAATAAAACTGTTATGAAAATGTCATTAAGCTCTATGCCCAGTGACAGGATCTCAGCTGACAAAGCTTCCAGTGAGAAATACACTCACAAGTACAGGTGGCCAAGTCCACCAGTTCCAGCACAGGGAGGAAATGCTGCTTAAACCAGGACAACATCAACACTTACAGGGGATGTTGGTGGCTTGATGTTGCTTGAGAACCTTGTTGACAGGTAGAACCTCTGCCTGTAACCTCAGGCCTCTGAGCTCACCCAGCTCTTGAGATTAATGCCACTTCTGCTATGGTTACAGATCTGTTACTGCTGAAAATAATTCCATCCCCAACTTCCAGTGCAGTTAACACTTACAAGACACTTCAACTAGTTAAAGATCAAACCAGCTACTTTGAAGGAGATTGCTTTTCTCTAGCTTTGTTGCTGCAGGAGTTTGGCTGGAGAGTGAAACCTGGAGAAGCTACATGGATTCATTGTTCTAGTCTGAATGGCAAGAGTTCTCAGTCAGGATTTTGTACAGTCATTTCTTTCATTTCAGGGTTTTGAAAAAGTAAAATATTGACTCAACAAATGTCAGCACAAGCTGCTTGCTTGTGTAATCTTGCTTAGAGCTTTGTGTGCTTATGTCTGTGAGTAGTTTTGTACACCTCTGGAGAATCAGGGCCATACAGGGTAATTAGTGAAGCTTTTCTTTGCCTTGCTCTGCGCAGGGGGAAGGCTTAGAGAGCAGAGTTTCACCTTGCATGTAGAAATTACACAGCTGAGGTTTTGTAGAACTGGAAAACAGGAGGTGGTGTCTAGAGCACGGTAACCAAATACGTCTGTCAGACATACATATCTACCTCTTCAGGAATCTGGGGCTCAAGGCTGCCCCTCATTCCCAAAATATTGCTTCTTCCCCTTTCTACCTTGAGAAGATTATTATATAGGCTCATAACTTGCCTGTTAACAAAGTTTGTAAATGGTGGCACTAATGAATCTGTTCTTCATGAATATTTGATCATATGTTGCTTTATGTCTACTTTTTGTTTAAATAAGGGTTATGTTAAAGTAACTTTCCAAAGAAAACCCAGCATAGATGGGCTGTTCTGGGGCCCTGTGTTATGTAATTAGTATTCAGCACAAATTCACTTATTTTGATACTTGGTGCTGGTACAAACATAGCTGGTTTACTTTGTAAGTAATAATTTTCCCTGCTATTATTTTGGTGTTGGTGTGACCGCTAAGATCTGTGAAACACTGATCACTCCTATGAGTTTCCTTGTCCCCTATAACTATCAAGAATTCAGTTGAATATATTATATTCACCAATTTAAAAGCATGGGAAATGTTGTAATTTGCAGTGCAGTCTGTTTCCACAATTAATATTGCTAATAAGGAACAGGCACTGTGAAAAACTGAATTTCACAGTTTTCCCCCACTTCCTTGCTGCCTCATAAGTACAACAGAGTCTAGATGTTTCTTCAGGATCCTTGTTCAATGAGCTTTCTATGTTTGCACCAAATCCATTGGAAACAGCAGCTCTAGATTGTGTTATTTTGCCACCTCTCTGAAGGTGCTTTTTGGAGGTAGGGAATAAATGGGGCAGAAAGTTTAGTCTGAAGTAAATCCTAACATATCAATTCAGACTCTGGAGCTTGGAGTTCTTGCTTTTCCCATCTGCTGGTTTTCACAAGCATTGGCATTTTTGGCTGATGTCACAGGGTTTGTGTAATTTCTATTAACTGTGTTGAAATAACTTTTGAAGGCTTGCAGAAACACTATTTGGAAGGTTATCTTCTTGTTCACACTCCCTGTTCTCTCCTAAAGTAGGTAGTGCATAACAGGGCTGGGATTTCTAAGAATTCACTGTAATTCTCCTTTGAGTGATAAATACATGAGTTTAATTTACCAATGCCATTCTCTGTCTTGAAATATTTTTAAGGTATTATATTGTTCTGAATAATTATTGACAACTTGATTTTGTTCTTTCTAAATTGCTTTTAAAATTTATCTTAATATGGCTGTAAATTTTTCCTCTGTATTGAGGATTGGATAAAAAAAAATTGTCTACAGCAATACTTCAAAGATTGCTGGAAACAGCCATCTTCACTATTCTTTTCTTACATAAAAGTGTTTTTGTTATGTTGCAGAGAAGCATGTACCATTTTCTAAGCTTTAGTGATGACATAGTGGGAAACAAAGGAAGCCTAAATGCAGCCATGTTAAAGACCCCAGTGTTCTGGCAGAAATGATATGCCTGAGAACAAAAGATCCAATCTGAGTGTCTTGTGGGGTTTACCCCCTTGAGGTTACTTTTCCACCCATCTGCAAAAGGGATCTGTGAAGGGTGCTGCAGCTGAGGGAAGGGCCTGTGAAAATAGTGTGTTGACTCAGTTTTCTCAGTTTCAGTGATTTTTCTTTGGTTTTTAGGCCATTTCTGCACAACCTGAGATTAATTCTTTTTTTTTTTTCTTTCCTAATGGTGGTTTGGCAAGGGAGGTGTGGGTAAAAGCAGACTGGTTGGAACAGACTCCTCAAAACATGTGGGAAGTTGCTATATATGATGTAGATTGTGTACAGCATGCTGCTGTATTTTTTGTTAGTTATCTGCCATCCTGGGAAGATTCCCTCCCTCCCACCCCCTAAGCTTATGGACATCCATGGCAAGCACAGAGTAGTCTTTTTACCTCCTCATTTTGGAATATATATATATATAGCCACCAAATTAAAGTGCTGTGTAAAATTTCTTTTGATGTTTTGTTTGCTCACTTGTTCCAAAACCAGTTTGAAATAGTAGGTCACTGATACATCTTTAAGTGGTATGTCAAAGAGCTGCTCTTCTTGATTGAGACACCACTTTGTTTTCAAGCACAGCTGAGTAGCATTCAGATGTGTTTCAAAAAACCCAACAACTTGTTTTTCATAAAACTGCATTCACCAGCAGTTTTTCCACTTATGAAGCATGAAAATGTGGGTGGCAGAGATAGCTAGGTGTTGTCTTTTGTGATCTGGTGATATTAAATAAATGCCCTTGTGCAAATAAGCTTCTTTGCCAAGATTTTAAAACTGTAGAAAAGTAATCTCTTTGAGGTTCTGTCACTGGGGAGTTTGGTTTTACACAGTTATTCTTTTATCATGGAACAGTTTGGGTTAGAAGGGACTTTAAAGATCATCTAGTCCAGCTTCCCTGACGTGTTGGGTATTAGCTTTTGTAAGCCTTAATTGGGAAAGGGAATATCTTGAAAGAAGAAAATGATTTCCTTGCAAATGACTAATATATAATGACTCTTTCTCTTCTAGGAAATGACTTGCAGCTGAGTGAATCTGGAAGCGATAGTGATGACTGAACAACTTTTTGGCCTTAAATGTATCACCTTTTTTGCTAAATATGTCTTAGCATCTGTTTGCACTAAGATTAGATTACCAGAGACTGGAATGAATGTCTTCAGTTTTGATAATAGACATCCTAATTTTCTACTGACACATCATGTCTATAATACAGCAGCATTGATATCCTGTCAGTGCTATGGTTATGTGTTTATCTTTCAAATTACTGTATTTACAGTAAAATTGTGTATGATCTGATTTTGATTATTTTTGCCTCAGCCACCTGTTTTACTTGAAACTGATTTGTAACAGCTAGTTACTTTATATAAATAGCTATGGAATGGAGAAATTTCTGATATTTATGGAGGCAAGTTTCCTTCCTATCATTTAAATGCTGATCTCACAACTCTGACTTGGAGGGAGTGAAAGGGAGAACAACTAAATGAGGTCTGCTGTGTCAGCTACACTTTTTGTTCAGTTCACAGTTCATACCTTTAAGGAAACTGCTGAATAATGTGGTCCACTAGTGCAGTTACAGTTTACAGTTGTTCAACACATTGCTGAATTCTTAATTTCATTGTATTATGGGACTTTATATTTCTGAGCCTCAAGATTCCTAAAGGAACTTGTCTATTCTCTGCCTTTTTTATGTAACTTGAATAGGCCGGTCTTTTTACAACCTTTTTGTATCTAAATTTAGGTAACTGCAGAGACAGCAATGAATTTCCTTCATCTAATTCTGTAACAGAAATCAGAAAATTTCTTTGTAGAAGTATAAAAGTAATTTAATAAAGCAAATATTTATCATTTTCATGCATCAGATTCTGTTTTTACTGGTTAAGAAGTCCACTTTCTACCTAAAGTAGTCATGCCAGTGAAGGGGTCAGGCAAAGAAATAAAGCAGTGCAATAGTAGCTAATCTGGACTCTCACCTTGTGACTGAAGTGTTTGTTGCTTTTGTGAAACTGAGGTTACCCTTAGTAAGAGTTTGCCAGAAGTTTATGGTGGTGCAAGTGTACCAATGAATGTCTATTACAGATTACATCCAAATGCCAGGGGGAAGTAACACTGTATTAGAAAGAAAAGATCTTATTTTTACCTCATTTGAAATTATACTGCAAGACCTGAAGAACTGAGGATCAGACTCCAAATTTCATCCTATAATTGACTACTGAAGAGTTTTGTAACTACCAGTAGCAAATGTCTGTAGGGTGAGTTCTGAGGAGATAAGGCTGCTCAGTCTTGCACCGAAGTCTCCTTTGCTGGATTGCAGTGATTGGGTCACAGCTCTGTCTACACTGGGAGGATTGAATGCCATGTGTCAGCCTGACTGTGCAGACATGGAAAAAAATGCACACTCAGTACATGTATACAATTGATGGTACTAGAGGAGCTCATTCTCTGCACTGTACTCTATCAGCCCAGTGAAATAGGGGAAATTAAATGATATATGGGGAAATCTGCTTTCCTATGCTTCCATACCTTGTGCTCTGTACCGCAGGACATGGCACTGGTCCAAGCTCATTGCTCTTCCAGCATCCTAAAGTTGGTATCATAAGAAACACAACGTTCTTGTGTTCATACTCAAAGGACAAAGCTCAAGTCAATAGCCATGGGTGAGCAGGTGTTTGGGAAGAAGAGGGCTAACTCACAACCTTGCTGTGTAAAAAGCCCTGTAAGACATTTGAAACTCCTGAGGGAAAGGGTGTTGAGCTCTCTGATGGATCATGGCTGTTGGTGTGGGAACTCCAGCAGAGCACCTGGTTCTTGGCACGTGCTGCTGATAAAGTCTGCTGGGGCAGTGTGAGGAGCTGAGGTGCTGCTCCTTAGCACTAAGGACCAGCCCTGTGTGCTAAATAAAGGGCTGCATGGTAATGCAGTGTCCTGAGCTGGAATGTCTTCTCTTTGCCTTCCCTCTGTCCCCAGTGGTTCATTGCATTAAAACCTTCCCTTGGGCCATGCTAGATTCTAATTTCAGCCAGAATGCTGCTGTTTTCCCTGAATAACACTGCATTCAGGGTGTTCAGAGTAAACAGATGTGTGCAAGCACTGGCCAGGCCAGGGACTAAATCACACAGAGTGCATGTACTCAAGGATTATAATCACTCTCTCAGTGATAAAACTGCTGAGTGCAATCTGGATATAACTGCTCTCACATGTATACAGGTGCTTTAATTTAGCTCTGGGGGTAAAGCTGATTTCCAGGTTCCTGGGTCTCAGGACTGTCACTAAGCCTGTGCTATCTTTAGGATTTGATCTTTGACTTGAAAGCTTTCTAGGAAGGGAAGAATGTTGTTTAAGCCTTTGTATAGTCTGCAGTACAGAGTGGTTAATGGCCAGTCAGACACCACCCAGTACCTTATTGTGTGCTCTGGATGGATATATTTTGTCAAATGCACAACTGTGATAATTCAGGAAAGCTTCCCTTTAACGTATCACAACAGGAGATAAGATTCTGTAACAGAGTTCTTGAAGAGATAAAGAGAAAAAGATAACAAGTAAATGCATTAAGGAATAAAGCTCTGCAGGCCTTTTCCAGCCTAAATATATGTGATGTGCCCCCCCTTGTCCATGTGCCTGTCAGACACTGGCAGGTGAGCTAAGAAGCTTGCTCAGCTTCTTGTCATGCAGAGGATTTTGTGAGGTCTCACTTGTGATTTGCTGGGGGCATTTCCTCCCCTAAGGCTTGGGTTGTGTGCCCTGAGCTGTGTCCAGTCCCCCTACCTTCTACTGCAGGTTGTTCCCAAATGACAGGACAGAGAAGGGAGTTGCACTGAGATTTAAAAGGAATTTGTTTTTCCGGACCCTGATTTGAAAATTCTATTTTTTCTCCATTAAAACCAGTTTTATTCATGTGATATCAATTTAACCAGAAATTAATAAAATCAGCAACAGTGTAACTTCCATGACCACTGCTCCTACAACCTCTGAGAACCTCTTCCAAAATAATTTGAAATACATCTGGCTCTATCTTGTTGCTTTCAGTTTTGTCTTTACATCCAGAGATTTAAAGCATTTGTGTGTGTATTTCTAAGCAGCAGATACATTTGAAGAATGTTTTATTGAGACACTTTACAGTGAGATTACAATTAAGCTATTGTGTATATTTTGGATTTGAAGAACAGCTACTTATCACTTATTTTGATAAATCAAAAATACCTTCCAAATGCACCTGAAAACTTCAGAATTTTTTAGTCTTCTGACTACTGCAGTTCTAAGGACTGCTGCAGCCACAGCTCACCTGCCCCTTCTCTCTGCATGGCACCTGGTACAAGCACAGTTTGTCTGGTAACTTCTTCAGAGTTGCAGTATCCAACTCCCATTAAGTCCTGAAGTGGGGATTATGTGTGCTTACCAGTGGTACCTACCTTCCAGTTTTTTTAAGAACTCTGTCCTACTCTTGTTTTTTTGTGAATCCTGCCCTGGGGCACGCGGAGAGGCTGAGGTCATCTCTTCAGCCCTGGTATCACTGTATTCCATGACCAACATGGGGTTGCCACTTACTTGGGGTTTTCTGAAGGCAGGGTATAATGATTTTTCAGATTAAAGGACATTAGTAAATTACTTCTGTGCTAACAGACAGTGAATCACCTTGAGAACAGAGCCACAGTATTCGTAACAAGAATTATCTCTTGGACCTTTCTTGACTGATTTCTGGGGAACCAAATATGAACGGATCATCTCAGATAAAAGTCTGTTTTGGTACTCAAGATTTTGGTCCACAAAAGTTGTGTAATTTCTGGCCAATATATTTAATTTTCTTTAGAACTTCTACAGGAAGGTTTCTGAGCACAGCCAAGCAGACTGTAGAATCCTCCTTAAACACAAGAGATAAGAATGCCTAAGCTGGACAGAAATGAAGAAGCTCAGAGGAAGAAAGAGAAGATAACTTGGCTCCAGATGGTTCCTAGGCTCAATGCTTGCAGTAATGTGAACTCCTCCTCTCCTCACTTTTTGAGTTCATTCAGTTAACAATGTAAGGTGCTAAAGACAGTCTTAAGTAGATATGGAGTTCAGACCAGCTTTTTGAGGACATGTAGAAAGAATGAAGAAAAAGAGTTTCTGTATATATTGTTAAAATACATATTCCTGCTGCTTTGACAGAGGTAGAGGAAATGCAATAACAAGGTGAAAATGTACTGAAATGAGGATTTAAAAGTGTGAAATGATAATTTCTTTACAGTTTAGACATCAAATATGACAGGAGTAGCCACCCACAGCTGAGGAAGGATAGATGGACCTATGTGTCTTAGCGATTACTCTGCCCAGTTCAAGGAAACTGCAGTAACAGCTTCTCCTGGTTGTTAACTGGTTAGCAGGAGTATCCCAAGGCTGCAGCTCCTTGCTTACCAGACACATCCACAGGAGTGGGCTGAAGCAGTGTAAATCTCTAAAGAATCTGTTAGTGTGGGGTTTATTTCCCCATTTGCAGATTCTCATCATGGAGAAAAGCTCCTGAAGGGCAGACTCAGAGCTCAGGTGTTGGCAGGAAGAACTACTCAGCTCCTAAGCAGAGATACCAATTTCACAGAGGGTTTGTGTAAAACCAGTGCCACATCTGCTGGGAACAGCAAGGGCTTGGGCTCTAGTTGTTTCTGCAGTTTTCTGAATCCATAGAAAAAATTAGTGTGTTCTCAGATTTTCCTTCTCTGAAAAGCAAACCCCTCTGCTGTGGTGAGGAAGGAATGGAGGTTAAAGGCAAAGATGAAGGAGCCTTTCATTCAACAGAGAAGGCTTTGTTGATGCACAACACATACCTGGTGAGTTAGCTGCTGAGACCTCTCTTGACTCCTTTGAACAGGGGCCCTTGTTACAGAACCTGTTCTCCATCTCTCATCTCCCCTGTGCTGAGCACCTTGGCTTGTTCTCTTAAGTGCTTACGCAGGACAGAGGATTACTTGCTCCGTCTAAGAGATGAGGCCTTCTTCATGCTGTTATTTAAAGTTTAAAGAAAAGTGGAGTGTCTTAAAAAGGTAATTAAAGAAGACCCAACAGCAACCCAACTCTTCTTTAATATCTTAGTTTCAGTTCCACATGCTGTGTATCTTGTTCTACCAGTTTCAATGCTCTTGCAAAACAGTTGCACAACGACTTCCTTTTACAAAGCAGCAGAATTAAGCTTGAGCTCACCTAATTGGATGTATCTTTTCTAAGATGTGCTGAGTTTCCAATAAACTCTGCAGACCCCTCTTTTTCCTGTGCCTTTTTATTGCTACAGCTTTTGGAATAAATACTCCTGGACATCCTCATATACAGCTCCCACAGAGACATGGGAGCTGGCTGCAGTCTCAAAATACCAACTTATCCCTTATCCAATTACCTTTTTTACACCTGACTCTCTGTACATTGGCAATTTATGAAAAGATCTAGGCTTTTACCAGAGTTTTGATCCAAGTGTTTACGGTAATATTAAAAAAATCTCCCACTGTGAAGTGTTCCTAAAAGCTAAGGCTGTTGTAAAGGCCAGTGTCTGACTGAAACTCCCCCTTCAAAGAAAAACATGTTTGTGCCAGTTTGCTGGAATAATGAGGGCACAACAAACTATTTTGGAATTATCTGTCCTTCAGCAACTCTGCTGGAAATCTTTCTGTGCCTTATGATCCTCTTCTACCACAGTGTGGAATAACTTCCATTCCCATGCTTCACAATGACCTGGGCTTTTGGTTGTTTCTTTTTTTTCCCCCCCATATATGAAAGTTCACATTTAGCTAACATTTTATAAATGCTTTTTTTATAAATGCTTTCATCAAAAATGTTTGCCAAATGTGACCTGAATGCAGGTGGGGAAAACTCCATGCAGATTATCAGCTACACTGGTGTTATTGCCTTTTCAAGCTCTTTCTCCCCTTACAAGCCAGACTTTGCCTAGTAACCTTCACCAGGACATGGTGTTTGTCAAGGATAGTGATGATCAGTGGCTGTGGCTATGTTTAACTGAGGATGCCAGACCGTTAAGCTATTTAAGAAGTTCTTGCCACAGTGACTACATTTGAGAAAGTACCACCTGGAAGGAGTGTACTGAGCTTAGTGGGGACTTTTTTATCCCCATTAATTTGTAAAACAAAATGACTACTAAAAGCTTAGAAGCCATCCTTGCCTTTGTACTTTCCATTTGACTCGCTCCTGGTGATGAAACAACAGCTACTCACAGGTGAATAACTGAGGGCCCCGAGAGAGAAACTTGTTAAAATTTTAATAATGTCTCACCTATATTTATAATTCTGTAGAGATGAGCTGAGCTGAGCAAGCCAAAGAATCTGCCATGTTACATCAGAGCCTTTGATCCAAATGACCACTGGGAAAACAGTACATGCTTATGCTGCACAATTCTCCCTAAACCCAACAAAAATACGGGTGAAATTGTGCTGTACTGGGGAATGATTGCTGCCAGGTAACTTCAGCTGCTGTGAAGTGGGAGCAGCTCTGTGATGGGAGGCTGACAAACAGCCAGCGAAGGCGCTAGTAGATTGATCTGATGCTTCCTGGGACTTTGAGAGCAACACCCAGGCAGGTGCATTTGTTGCTGGAAGTGCTGAGGCTACAAACTGCTCCCTGCTGTGTGGTAGCTGTGAGTCTCCCAGCTCTTATCAGCAGCTCACACCACACAGAGACCTCCTGCCTGATAGAGATGCTCAGCTGCAAGAGGCTGCCTCACAGCTGTGTTTTCTTCACCTTGTGCTTCTTTGACAAGGAGGAGGAGCTGTACAGATGGTAAATTTGTTTTCCAAGCCGAATGAAAACTGTAATTTCAAGCTTGCTTGCCTTGGCACTTCTCACAGCTTTGCAGTTTACAGGGATGCTGGCAGGGTGTTCACCAGAGAGGGAAATATTTTGGTCATCCCACAACAAGGTGGGGTGACTGTTCCAGGTAGTGCAGTGGCTCAGCAGCAGGACTCCTCACTGCGGACTCTGCTCAGGTGAGAGCCATACAATTTAACACCCAGCCAGCCTGTTGTGCTACTGCAGTGTTCCCAGATTGCCACAGACACAGTTCCAGTGAAGTCAGGCCACTTGGCCTCACAAGATTTTCCCCCCTCATGCTAGCATGAGCTTGCCTCCTTTCTTCTCATGCAAGAGAGTATTTATGCCATGAATGTCTCACTCTACTCTTCATGTAGCTACTCAGTATTGTTCTGGTTGATGCAAGAGTATTTTACACCATTGTTATGTCTCTACTGACAAAGGAATGAGGCCCAGTCTTCCTAAAAAGGTGCCAGTTTCAAACCATAAAGAACATCTCAGTAAAGAGACAAACCTTGGAAACCACACCAGGTAGCCCTTTTCCCTCTGGGTCTGAGTTAGTCACAGATCCAAGCTCACAGTCCTGTCAGGACATAATCCACCCAGCTGCATGGTCTCCCAGCCTCCAGCACTACTGTCCATGAGGAAAGAAAAATTATAAAGTGCAAATGTTTGAGTCACAAACAAAGGGTGGGTGAGTAGGATTAGGCGAGGCTGTGCTGACTAACCCACCCCAGCAATAGGCAAGTATTGCTCCCAATTTGTCCTGAAAAAATGGATCTGGCTGTGTTGAAGCTCAAGGTGGTGTTGGAAGGTGCAGAATCATCTTAACTCTGATCCTGGGCCACCCTGCCAAGATGGTATCCCAGGCCCAGGTCTGTCTGGATTTACACAGAGACATCACAAAATCAACGATAAAAAGCAGACCATGGATATATCATTGTTGCTGTTGCATCTGACAGTCAAATCCCTTGAGGCAGAAACAATTTATGTGCGGCCCAAAATGACTCATTAGGAGCTGTTTCAAACAATTGGTGTCTTTGTATTGAACAGGCAAGTCCTGGTGAAACTGGCAAGGGTACAATTTCAGATTACTTTATACTCTGCTTCATAAAGCTGCATGCAGGGTTAATGACAGTTTGGAATTAATTGTGTATCTCTGGCAATTTGCAGAGAGACATTTGTCTGACTAGAATCTTATTCCTGCTTTTAACATTTCTAGTTCTTAAACAACAAAACAACTGGAAATTAGAGCACTGCTTTCTCAAATGACTTTATCTGGGCTTTCAGGGTATGATACAATTAAGTATTTAATTGTGAGGCCCTGTATGGACAGTGTAAAACGTATGTGTCCCCAACCACAGGGCAGCCTTCCCCAGACACGAGTGTGATGGATGTTTGCTAGCAACCAGCAGTGCCAAAATAACTCCTTAGAGCAGCAGGCTTACAGCTGGCTGATGCTGGGCTGGGAGGAAATGAGACAGTCAGGGCACCTCTAGCAGTAAAGCAGCTTACCTGTTCAGTCACGCTGACAAACAGATGCAGAAATACAAAAGTGTGGCTTCTTATCACAAGCAACATGTGTGAGCAGGGCCTGAGACCTGGCTGCTTTGAATTTCCAGGAATTAGCTGGTAATGCATTAGCTGTGTTAAGATAAACCCCTGTGTCTGCAAGGCCTGCTGTTAACTCTCTTTTGTGTGTGTGTGTGTGTGTGCTGAGATACAGATAGCTCTGAAGAAAGAACATTTGGTTCTATAGATTCTGGTCTCAGCTTCAGCAAGATAAAAACTCTTACGTAGCAATTGTTTGGTGAAGGGCACTTGTTCAGTGCAAGGGAGAAATGGTTGACAAATTTCATTTTTCATTTACAATGGCTTTAAATGCCTTAGAGTAGTAAACTGGATTTTAAATTCTGACCATTATTTAAATTAATTGTAAAATTCTATCTGACTTCCATCTGATTAAAATGACAACTTGAATTTACAAACATCCAAATGAATTTCTTCAGGGCATCGAAAAGCAATTTCCAGGAGGATTAAATAAATGCACAATGACATCTGAAAGTCCCTGTTCTCAGCTTATTTTGAATAAGTGGTGTGATTTGGTTGAACTTTCTGCACTTTGCTCTTCTAATGATTACCAGCAGGACCGTTCATCCCAATGCACTGGCACAGCTGGACTGTTGGTGGGAAGAGAGTCAAGTCCCTGAGACCATCCCCTTTCCTGGAGGTTTTGGTGCCTGGACATTGGTTGAGTTGGAGCTGGTCCTCAGCAATGAGGAAGTGTAAATTGCAGTCAGATTTTTTTTCAGTTGCAATTGAAAGACACCCCAACATGTAAACATGCTTGTGTTTCTTGTGCTTACAGGTTTCCAAAAGCCTAAACTTGGCATCCCAAATAGTTCAACCTATTTGACCAGACTGACCCCAACTCTGGTTTGTATCTTCCCTGGGCAAACCTTTGCTTAAGTTTCAGTTCCTCTGGATACACACAGTTTTCCAGGAGCTTGTCTTTCCCCAAAGAACTAAATCTGAATACTGGTGAAGGGCATGTACAACTCTCCTTAAAACTGGTGTTTCAGCACATGGCACTGGGGAATTTGTGTGCCAGACAGGAAATGGTGATGTATTCAGGAATAGTTTGACTCCTTGGATTTGTGGTTTGCAAGGAAATCTGAAGCTATTTGGTTTGGGGCCTCTTCCCACAATTTTCTTGAATCTGTTATTTTTATATGCTGCATGCTCTTCTTCTTGTGCAGCCACAGTTTAACAAAGAAGGCAGACCATTTTTCCACACCCTCAGATGGAGAGTGGAAGGATGGGAACCAGTCCCATGCGAGCTGGTGTCAGTATTGATTAGAACTCAGAGAGCTCAGAGGGTTTCCTATGGTTATTCCATGGGGCAGTCCAGAGCAGGATCTTTCACTAATAGATTTCTTAATGATTTCCTGGGTGCCACCAGATCCTCTAACCAAGACACTGAGAATTGGGCACCTAGAAGAAGATTGCTAGCAGGGACAGAAAAAACAAATAGAATGGAGCCTTTGGAAGCATGTTTTCCCTGAGGGAATTCTGACAACACTTGCACAAACACTCAGATGGCAGCTGCATGTGCCCTGTATCCAATGGGCTTGATTCCCTGTCAGGTCACACACAGCCATGACCATAAGCTTTGCTACTCTGCTTTTCTCCAGTTCTTACTTAAGGACCTTCCCCTGCCTTGCTCCTTCAGTGGGGATAACATGCCTTGGTATTCAGGGCCAGGTGCCAGACTCAGGAGTTGCCCAAAGTTCTGTTGTATTTGAAGAATGTGGTGTCTGGGATCTCCAGCTCCCTCTTTAAAAGCACTCTTCATGTGTCAGTTCATCTACTGATGATGTTTGCCACTGCTGAGAAATCAGGCTTCACTGTTGATTTACACCTGTATGTCTATATACAAGTGAGATGAGACTGACTCCTGAAGGGAAGTATTTCCTTCCTCAGTTCCACCAGACACTGCCATGAGTCCCAAGGACAGCCCTCCCAACAACAGCCCTGAAAGAAAAACTTTTTAACAAACATTTAAAAAAACCCCAGTAATGTAAAAACCCCAAATTCAGCCTGGAGAAAAAGAAGCTTAGACCTTCTCACTCTCTGCAAACTACCTGAAAGGAGGTTGTGGCCAGATGGGGGTTGGTCTCTTCTCCCAAGTAAGAGATGACAAGATGAGAGGAAATGGCCTCATGTTGTCCCAGGGGAGATTTAGGTTGGACACTGGAAAAAATTTCTTCACTGAAAGGGTGGTCAGGCATTGGAACAGGCTGCCCAGGGAAGTGCTGGAATCACCATCCCTGGAAGTGTTCAAAACACTGGAAACACCATCCCTGGCAGTGTGTGGGACTGGGTGGTGCTGTAAGGTTACCAGATGGATCTGTTGGTGACCTTAGAGGTCTTTTCCAACCTTAGTGATTCTATGATTTTATGCTGCTTTTTTGTTGCTTTTAAGCAGAAGATTTCTCCTGCAATTCCTGAGGTCCTGCAAGCGCCTCATCCCACCGTCACATCAAACCCTTTCAGAATTCCTGACACAGGCTGAGAGCATCAGGTTGGCACCGAGGCTGTTTTGAAAAGGCTCAATGGCCATTTAAAGGTCTGAAGGCAGCGACGACTGATGAGAGCAGCGGGAGAGCGCTGAGAGCCCGGCCCAGAGCAGAGACAAAACCTCCTCCGGGCCGCAGCTCCAGGCACCCGCGGGGGCCCTGGGCTGCTCGGGCTGATGCTCCAAAACCCGTTCGGAGGCAACAAACGTCCAGGTCTCCTCAGGCTTCTGTTTAATCCTGCCCGCTGCGGGCTGCCCTGACAAAGCCGGGTGTTTCCCTCCCAGGGGGACCCCGTCCGCTCCCGTTTCCCGAGCCCCGTGTCCCCGTGGCAGGGGAGCCCTGCCCTGGACGTTCCGGTCCCCCGAGGCCGGGACAGGGCTGTGTCCCCGTGGTGCCGTGTGGCGGTGCCCGCAGGTGCTGGCGGCACGGCGGCCACGGCCGAGGGCCCGGCGCCATCTCCTGGGCGCGGCTGAGGGGGCACAGCCGGGCTGGGGAAACATCCGCACTGCAAATGCAGTCGGTGGTGCGGGTGAATCCCGGTGAAACGGGGCTCAGGAGCAGCCGAAGGAACAACCACGTTCTCTCAGCCTGGGAGCCCGGCTGGACTGCCGGCAGCTTGAAGGAGAGGCAGAAAAACCCTCAGTGTTACGTGATTTGGATCTGTGCTCCCATCCCTGTCCTCACTTGGTAACGTGGGCTTTTATCCCTTCCGGACTGGTGCTTCTCAGCTCCCTCAGTTCGGGGCAGAGAGCCCAGCGAGTTCCCAGGTGCCCTGCCAGCTCTGGAAGAAGGCGCTGAGGGCCGGTGGGACAAGGCTTGGCGTGGGGCGGCGTGTGCCATGCAGACCTCGTGGCCTTGGGATTCCCCGGCCTTGTGGTGCCCCGCAGAACGCTGAGAGCACAGGAGAGGAGATGGACCAACCTCCGCAGCGTCGGGAAGCCTCAGCAAGCGAAAGCGGCGGGATGTGCTGTGCCGGGCAGCGCCCCGTTAGAGACGGTCTGAGGGCTGGGTAAACACCTCGGCCCTGCCCCGAGCGTGAGGGGAGGCAGGCGGTGCTGCACTAACCCTGCTCCCTGTTCCCAGGTAGGATTTGGCTTGCGCCAGGCAGTCCGAGCTTGGGACTGCTGGACCTGCCGTGTCTATGCAGGGATGCCCAGAGAGTCCGTGGGGGTGTTCAATAGGGATCTTCTTATTTGCCTCCCGAATTCAGTGCCTCTCAAGGAGGAAGGAGTAATGCTGTCATTGCTAAGCATTGACTGGAGGTGGGGTTCTTGGGAGCAGGATTTAGGAATCATGCGGAGATTTCACGGAGCTGTAGGAGTTAGGAAAAGGCAAAGTGCACTGCATCCTTGTTTCCTGAGTTTACTCAGAGTCAGCCTCAGGAGGTTTTCATGGTTGTTATCTGATGGATCAAAAGGAATCTCATCAGTACATCCTTGCCCTGGTAAGTGCTACTCTGCATGGAAGGGGATGGTCTGCATTGAGTGAGGCAACCAAGTAACCAGTGAGAAATGGGTGACTTGCACAACTGAATTGTGTTTCTTGCCTAATATACACTGATGAATAAAGTCTGGCCTAGATAAGCTTCGGGTATGCTACTGCAGAAATGAAGAGTGAATGTCATGGAGTCACTGTCTCCGTGCATTTGAGAGGGACTAACACTGTCCATCCCATCCTTCAGCTGTCTTCCCAGGCTGCAAGCCCTCAGCTCCAAGGCTTGTCCCTCACTGGGTGTGGCGATGACAATCTGCACAATGCAGTTGTTGTATCTGGTGCTTTTAGGCACCAGAGAGCTTTTCTGCTAATGATTATTCCTCGCAGGAACCCCTCTGGTGATGCTTCTGTTGAAAAACAGGAAACTGTAGAAATAAATCTTTTCCTCTCTAGGGTGTTTCATGGTTCAAGCAGAGTTGCAATGCAAGGGATCACTTTTGCCTTGCCATTGGCTTGGTGTGACTGTAGGCAAGTAATTTCCTCTCTCTGGAGGAACTTCATGTCTCTGAAAGTCTGAGAAGCCTGTTTCTGACGTGAAAAATTGGATGTGGAATCACTTGTGTAGTGGTAAAGTAAAGGAGTGTTTTGTTCTTGTTTAGTTGTCTTTTATTATTTACCACATCAAAGAAGAAAATGGCAGAGGTCATCAGCATAGGGGGAAATGCCTTTTGAGGAATACTGGGTTAACTGAAAAATACAGTTTTGCAGAAAAAACTTATTTGTGAATCTGGATTGAGTTCAGTTAATTGTTTGGGGTAAAAATGAAGAGGGAGAACTTTCTTGAGGAAGGTTTTTTTTCTAACAGCCTCAGAATAAAATGTGAGACATTTTGTTGAAAGTGATGTTTGTTTAAATCACTACAATTTCTAGGGAGGAAAATGGGACATGTAGTGTGGCCTGGAGGAGGGAAGGGCTCAGAACTGACTGAAAAAGCCCGAGAAAAAGCCTCAGACTGTCTTGAGGCCAGCCCAATTTATGGGTTATGATAATTTCTCAGCCATCATTCAAAGCTCATCATGATAAACCTGGGCTGCTGAGAGGACTCCCTGACACTTTTCTTATCTCAGAGTTACAGTTTGCTGCTGCTCTCACCTGCAGGAATAATTTGGCTCACACCTCAGTGAAGAACACAGTGGAGTGATAGCAGTTTCCAGAGAATTACGTGAAACTGATGACTGTGTCTTGCAGATGAGCTTTAGGATGTGGAGCAAGCCCTCAGAAGCGCTGCCTGCCTTCCTTCTTTCATTGAGTTGGAAGTGCTCAGCATCATCCTCTCATACCTCTGACACAGCTTTGTGTAACTCCAGGACAGTGGGAGGGAGCCCTGCTTTCTAAGACAAACAATGCCAGACTGAGGCTGTTTTCAGTTAAGATTTGTTCCTGCTGTGTTCTAATCTGTTTGAATTGCAGATGGATTGTCTTATGGGGAAAAGCTCCTAACAGAGCCTGTCTATCTGTTAGTTTGGTAACGAGCCCTAAAGCCCTGGAGGATGAGGGAGAAACTGCTGCAGCTATATCCCAAGATCCAGTGGTGACTGTAAGGTCTTTATGTTGGAGCATGCTGTTTTGTCTTTTTCTCTTAAAACTGAGGGACAGGCCTTGGTAACTATAGTTGTTTATGTTTGAATGTGCTGGTGGAGAAATAGAGGGGTCCTTCTGTAAGGACTTGATTAATAAGGGTCAGAAATGACAAAATATCTGGAAGACGTGAATTACATCTTCAAATGCTGCCTTATCTGTCAAATGTGGATGAGCTCTGCAGGTGTAACACCACTGCTGCAGCGGGCAGATGTGAGGTTTGTGGAGCACATGCCAGTCCCTGGGCTGGCCATGCAGTGGCACTGAAAGCAAAGCTAAATCCCAGATGGCAGCTCTGGCAAGGTGTGCACTGGACAAGGGAGGTGCTGGGCAGGCTCTCTTGTGCTGGGAGGGTGGATCAGGGGTATGGAAGGAATGTCAGCTGCAGTTTGCAGAGCACAGGGAACATTCTCTGTCCTCTGCCATTTGAGAGTTTGCTCTGCTTCTGCACTCCCAGCTGGCTTTCTGGGGCTGGATTTCACCAGGGCTGTCACCAGAGGAAAGTGAGGGTCTTTGTTGCTTGCTCAGTTTGCCCTGCAGAATGACAGAGACTTGAGCTCTCCCTTCTGCAAAAGAGGTGTGTTTTCAGCCCTCTTTTTATTCTGCCTCATCTGTCCCATGAATGAGATGCTGACTTGGCTTATGAGTGTATCTGCAAAGTGCCTGGGTGCAAAGAGAAGCTGGAAGTGCAAGTGCTGTTAAAAGCACATGAAAAGAAAGGAGTGTCTGCATGGCAAAGGTTCTCACTGTAGCTGGTGACAAAGGCAAAGATTGCCTATTGATCTTCTAAATTGCAGAGTATGCACAGTGCAACAAATGGTTTTGAGCTGTTGTACTTGAAATGGCTGAAAATATTTTGATGAAATATTTTTGTTCAGAAAATACTTCTCAAAAGGGAGGAAGTTTTGATTAAACACTGCTTGGATCAAGGACATGCAGAGAAATGACTGCATGCTCTCTTACAGTGCATAGCATGGGAGTTAACAGCACTCATCAGGTCAGCAGGAGCTGTGAGAGAATGCTGAATGTGAGCTTGGACGAATGTATCCCAACCTGGTGTACCAGGCTGGGGTTTTTGGGTCAAGTTTTTATCAATTCATCCTATTGAAACTGTTCCACTTTGTAGAAGAGAAATATTCATTAGGCGTGAGAAAGCTTAAGTCACTGTTTGGTTGAAGCTGCCTTTATGTGGTGTGAAAAAGCTCCAGCAGCAGAGATGGTGGCATGCCCAGTAGCCTGCTTGAAGGAGACCTGCTGAAAAGTCAACCTGGACTTGAAGAGTCTCACCCTGTCCCAGATGATAGCCTCTCAGTGCTGGGATACCCATGCATTACTTTCAGAAAGGATTTGAGAGGCCTTGTTTTTATTTTGAAATACAGTTTTTCAAAGTTGCAAAAATCTCTTTTGGGTTGGTAACCCATTTGCTATTCAGTACTTGTTTCAGTAGAGCAGCCACAGGAGTGAAATGCGGGATTTGCTGGCCAGTGTGTTCATATCCATGCAGTATCTAATGGAAAAGGACAATTAAACTGCAAGTCAATAGGTTTCTCTGTTTTCCAGATAAATTCTAAATTTGGAACATTGCCCAGAAGGCTTGCTAGAAATCTTCAAAAATACATGAACATAAGTTTCCCTTCAAACTGTGTTAGGTATCATCTGTGAAAGAACCAGGCTAGCACAGAGCAAGCTGAACCCCTGACCTGCTCAAATTAAAAAGTTCTGTGGGTTCATCTGAACTAAAATAATCCCACTGGATGGGCAGGCTCCTGTTCTGCTCCAACCTTATGCCCCATTTCAGAGCATCACCTGCCCTGTTCTTGTACAGTATCTCCTGTGCCAGCACTACAGCTATCCCACTCCCACGTGCAGGGACAGAAGGGGTGGTGAAGCAGTGCAGATGCACTGTGGGTTGCCAGCTGCCTCCACTGATGGATCACCAAGTGCCCCAGGCTGTCTGAGTTCATATGCTCTGTTGTTCAGGGTGTTCTTACTGCAACATGGGGTTACCATCTGCTCGCCCACCCTTCCTTGCCCTCAGGTACTTTCCTCAAGGTGTCTTCAAGGAGTGCAGTTACTGCAACTTGACCTGCTCTGGTTTTCCAGCCTCTGAACAAGAAATCGATTTTTCCTGGTGTGTTTGGCCTGTAAATGAGTGGAGGAATCATAAGGGTTCAGTTAGCAGTGGTCTGTACTCTGCATGTGCCGCCTCTGCAGCAGTGAGGGACTGTGGTGTGCAAGCAGATTTGGAAGAAGCCTCTTCTTTGGCCTGTGAGGTCCCGTGGCTTTGTGTCAGAGAGTCCCTGGCACAGGAGGGGATGGAACCAAAGAGACTTTGTCCTAAAATACAAGCCAAACCTGCCTGGGATGCTGAATGTTTTTTTTTTTTTTTTCTTTCACTGCTAGCTCCATGCCTCTTGCCAGGCAGGAAGGTGCAGGCAAAAACCTCAGCTCCTGGCAGTCACAGCCCAGCTGCCTGTGCCTTACATCAGCATTCCCCTCACCTAATAGGTATCTTGCTTTCCTCCTCTGCTGTCTGTCTCTGATTGATGCTGTCATTTGTGTATTGAGACAACCAGAGCCTATAAATCCTTCCAAATACCTGTTATTAAAAAGGGATCTCACCTTCAGCTTCAGGATGGTGAGGAGGGCCCATTATGCTCTGTTTGTTAGCTGTGCATGTGCAGGCAGTGTCTCCTGAGGCCCCAACAGCGCTCGGGTGTGTGGTGGACAGGCTCGGTGAGCAGGCCCCCTGTGTCCAAAGGCATCTCGAGGGCAGGCAGAGATTTCAAAGGCAGCAACCTGCAGAAACTGAGATATTTGCAGCTGCACTGTGGGGGCTGGCGATGTGCAGAGAGGTATTTGTGACGTACAGGTGACTGCTCTCTCCAGAGCGGTTTGGAATGATGGCACAAACCCAAGGACCCTTTGTTGCTGTTCCTTTCCTGTGGCTGAGGGTGGAGATGGGTGTAAAACCAGAGGCCTACCTTAGCAGGTGCTAAGTGTGCCTCACAGAGCCTGTTGCAGCGCTGTTTTGCAGGGACAGAAACAGGCGGTGTGAGCAAGGCAGGTGCTGTCATGAACTGGTAAGAGGTTCCTCATCATGCTTCCTACTGTGTCCTGGGGGCTCTGCTTCCATAGGGGAGGGCAGGTGTGCACCAGCCATACACCAAACCTCACTTACAGGCCAGAATACAAAGATATTTATGAGAAGAATCATCCATGTACAGATTTGGCAGTATTGACTGTCTACTTCATGTCACCTCCAAAACAACCTATAAAGCTGAGGTAAATGTCTATCTCTGTGCCCAGGTGGATTGAGTTTTTCTGCATTCCAAAGGTTTCTTCCCCATTTTTTATTATTTTGCCTCAGGCAGAAGGGTCTGTTTTAGGGCCAGTGTAATAACTGTCATAACTTAGTCAGGCTGACACATCAGTATGGTGCCAATCATGGTTACAGAGACCCTGGGACCACTTAATCACAGCAGCTTCACTCCAAGGCTCCTTTTACTCTTTCCTAATAAAATTTAAATGACAGTAGCTGTTCCAGTCATGAACCAAGAAAAACGTCTCATATTATTTCCTCCTTTTTTTTTTCCCACGTGTTGGATTCTCTGTTTTATAGTGACTAATTTATATGAGAGCTACCATCTTCCAGAACTGGCTATGTGTGTCTGAAACAAGTGGCACTTCTTTTTAGTGACTCTCTTCTTGGCAGATAGGGTGTTTTCCAGAGAGATGTGGAAAATTGTGTAGTTTGGCATCCTCATCAGAATCCAGGCTGAGGTTCCTGAGGCTTATGGGTGGTTTTGACCAGGAGCTGTTATTGAGCTTGGATAGATATTTACTGCAGGGTTTTTTAATCAACCATAAGAGATCTGACCCACTGGTGATGCTGAGGTACCTGTCGGTCCCAGAATAAATGAGGAGAGCCAACAGCTCCTTACATGGTTCCACCTTTCTCCTCTCTCCAGCAGACAGTGGAAGGAGAAATTAAAAAAAACTGCACAACCTTTTCTGTTTAAGCATGAGGGGCATGAAATTGCCTGCATCACTGGGAAATGGGCTGGCACTTAGGAGGAAAGGTAGAGTGGTTTTTAGCAGATTTTTTGATCCTGCAAGCTGCAGATCCACAGCTGGTCCACAGGCTTGGACCAGCCCCTGAGAAAAAAAAATTTGGCACTGAAAGTCAAGCCACAGAAGACAGTCTCAGCCTTCCTAAAGTGTGAGGGGTCAGGGAGCTGTTTGGAAATCCTGTGGCTTGAACCTCTCTTTGAGCTATTTCTAGCACTGAACACAGAGGGACTGTAGCAATAATTTGGATTATGCCCATGTCTTTTGCTTATTTTTCATTTAACCTGCTGATGGCCTCTATCTTGTATTGCTTTTCAGATCTACTGAGAGTAACTGCTCATGACTGCATTAGTGGGAATGGATGTTTATGACTGATCCCTCGGTGGCTGCAAAACCCATCATGCTGCATCAAAACATAACAGTGTATTTCAGGCAAGCATTTTTTTCTCATCTGTTCCTCAGCCTGTTTCTAGCAGAAAGCTGGAGAATGACCAGAATCACTGAGGCTCTCGGAATCTTGGTGGGAAGGAGGAAGGATGCTGGTGTGTGTGGAGGTGTCAGTCTGGTGGGGTGGGTGCTGCCCCAGTCCAAACACCCATGGCTGATGAGCTCACGTGTTGGGGTTGTGTGCTGTGGGAGGGTAAGTGCAGGACTGTTGGCCCAGATTCCAAGCATTGCTACATTCCCCTCATGTCATTCAGAGGCCATGAAGCTGGAGGGAAGGCAGGAGACTACACTGTAATGTGAAATCCAAGTGCTGTGGCGAAGAGGGGGGAGATAGGGACTGATGTCCTTTCTCATCTCTGTCGACCTCTCATCCAATGAATTTTCAATGGTCTAGTATGGAAAAGACCTGCTCCAGGTCCCACACCATCACAGACCTCCCCTTTGACATCAAGACTTTTTCTTCCTTTCTTTTAGCAATGGCCACGTCTCACATGTAAAGAAAAATTATGTGAATTATAATCAAGGCATCTTCCATCCCTTTTCAGAATGCGTATCAGGGAAGGTGATACCTGAGGCTTTATTAATACTGCAGTGAAATGTCACTGACTCTGTGACACAAACAGGCCTTGATTTACCTGAGTATAATAGAGATCGGACTGGGATCCTCAGACTTCTGTGTCAAAGCCTGCAGAGTTGGATTACATTTTCCTCCTGGGTGATGAAAATGAAGTCCTAGGGGAAATTAGTGTTTTGATCTAATCTGAATTCTTTCTGAAGTAGTGTTGCCTTCAGAAACTCTAACTGGCAATCAATGCCTTTCTTCTTGGCAGTCTCAGCAGGAAAAACAAGGAATTAGTGATCTGGGAACAACATTTTTGACACCTCTCAGCTATCCACATTATCTCATTTAGCTACTAGAGGGATTGTTACTAGGAGCATCTATGGTGGCTGGATGGAGAATGAGATAGCATTTAAGAGACACACTGTGCCTCCCAACCTCTGCCACTTTCTGGAGTCAATTCCAAACAGACCATCTTTAAAGGAGATGACATCTTTTGTTTACATTTCCTATCTTTACTCAATATCCAGTGTCCTTCCATCAGCCTACATCCTTCTGCTGTTTGGCCCATGCCCACAGGCATCACTGGCCCCTTGTGCTGATGCCTTGCCAGCACACCTTGCTGGAGACTCAGCCCTTTAGCAACACTGCATGTTCTGGGAGACTTGACCTTCAAGGACTTCTGGCCAAACTGTACCTGTCTGAAGAGCCTGGATGTTACAGGGCATCATCAGCTCTTTCTCTCCTACGTCAATTGCAGTTGGCTCATGCAGAAAATGCTGCCCAGACTGGCATTTGCTTTGCTGACTGTTTTCAATATTTAGTACTTCTCAGGTTTTAGAAGTTGTGAGGGAAAGCGAACTAAGCTCATATCCGTAAGGGATCCTAACATGAAATTAGGTATCCTGATCCTTTGGCCTGAGATACTTGGTCTTGTTTTGGCAATCACATGGGAGTTCTGAGTCCTGCTGCTGCAGGAGATGAGTGTGAGGATCATGTACATGGGTGCCTGGAGGCTGGACAGGCCTTGACTGCTTGTTTCCCCATGTGTCAGTGGTTCTCACCTATTTCTTATTACAGTGGTGTTCTTGGGTCCCATTTATCACCACTTCCCTTCTGTAAGAATTTGTTATAAGTTACACCAGAAACAAAGAAGTTATGGGGAAATTGGTTTCGTTTCTATTTTTCCTCTTTCAGGTATGTGTCCTCCTATGGTATATGTACTCGCCCCTTTCTAAATTGCAAATACCCCCAAGGGTTGTCTCCCCAGGGACCACCTTCTTACCACTGAGGCAGAACCAAAGTCACACATGGCATATGGATTTCTGGCAGCAGTCTGAGTAGTTCAGGGGCTCTTTTGAGGGTGGCTGAGGACCTTGCTTCTCAATTCCAAGGGACCAAATAGCTTTGAGCTCAGTCTAATCTGTGCAAAGATTTTACAAGATGCCTAGAATTTGCTACAGACTAAAGCCATCCAGAGACACTTTCTTGAATCTATTGCTTTTGGTGGATCTCTAAAGAACATCATATATGGTCAGTTTTGGAGCTTAACAGACCCCTAGTGGGTAACTGAGGCTCAAAGAGATACAATAACTCTGACAACACCTTTTAAACCCCCCTTTTTTTCCCTCTTACATTTTAAATCCTGTACCCCTGAGCTGTTTTTTTACCATGTGCACTTTCTAGCAGAGAGCACCCAGAATTCTGTTTTTGGGGGACTCGGGTATGAATTATTACCTGTGAAGCTGGCAGTCAGGTAGTGGGTTATAATACTAATTAAGGTAAATGTCACAGCAAGAGCATGCTGACGTTGTTGGAATTAATGGCCCAGAGGATTGCTACTTAGCACACCTTTTGAAGTTAATGGAATTGTATTAATTGGGATCTTGGAGGGACTGAGGGACACAGAGTACATCACTCCTGAGCAGCACCTCTGTTATTACATTAGAGCTGGAATAGCATCCAAGTTCCTCCTGCCTTTTGGGCCCCTTTTGCACAACCATTTCACAAATGGGTGGTTCTGATAAGGCCTATGGGAAGGTTGTTTGGTTCTAGGGTAAAAGGTGAAAAAGTCTGTTCCTGCTTTGCTTGCAGAGAATCATTCTGCCTCCAGAAACCAGTGCTGATGACTGCCATAGTGCCTCTGGCACAGTCCTGAAGGTACAAGGTGATGTGTTGAAAAATACTGTGTACCCTTGTCCCTGGGTCTGATTCTGCAAATTCATTTCCCCTCCACAGTGCTTGTTCCAGTGAGCACAACCCAGGGTATTGGTGCAAGGGACAGTGTCAGAGCATTAAAACAGAAGTGTCTGTCAGCAATTCTAAGTTCTTTTGGATATTAGCCAGCTGTGGTAGCACTGAGACTGGTGCAGTGCATGGTTAGATGTGATGCCAACAAAATTCTAGTTTCGAAATAGCAAATCATGAAGGGCATTCACTTTCTTTGAAAAAAAACCAAAACCTGGGAAAGCTGAAAGAAAACCAGAACTCAAAATTTTTAATACAGTGCTTTGAGCAGTTGAGGAAAAAAAACCAACAAGTTTTCTACTGAGGATTTTGATTCTAAATCAGAATGTTCTCATTTTCATCCAAGTTTTCCACATGGGGGAAATAATTTTCAAGCAACTCTCATATGAAGTAATTAACCATAGATGAGAAATGGATGATTTCAGAAGAATAGGAGCACATACTAGCTTTAGATAATGGTATTAAATCCATTGTGCACTGGAATGGAAGTTTTTATGATACTGTAGCTTTTCTGTGCCATTTTATCCTTGTTGAGTTTAGATTTTAAAGAAATTACTCAGTGATGATAAAACATTTTTCTGTATACAGGAGTACAGTGATTAATTGTCCTTTGCAATGTTACCGGGGTGTAGGTTCATGACTACCACTGACTAAATTTGTAGGCTTTCACATTGTCTCCTGGGGTAACATAGGGGAAACATTCATATTTGCTAGAAATGGTGATGATTTGGTGTCAACTCAATCACCCACTGCATGGAAGTTGAAACAACAGCATGGTTGAGCAGTGCTGCCTGGATGGGAAGATCCCTCTCAGCTCCAGCCTTGGAGGCTTGACTGCAGTATCTCTCCAGAGCTCATCCCGTATGGTGCTGCTCAGCTGAGCAGGAGCTGGAGCATGTGAGTCCTAAATCCTGCTGCAGGCTTCCTGCATGATATTGGACACACCTCAGTCTCACTGCTGGCTCTGCTGTACAGCCACCTGCAGCTGGCTGCAAGGGCTGGGCAGGGTGTGCCAGCAAAAGCCCTTCTGCCCAGGGCACTTTCTCTCAGGGCTCATTACCCTGACCTGAGGCTGCAGAACTGCTTTGCTTCCCAGCAAGCGCAAAGCGCTCCTGGCTGTTTAAATCTATCACAGTCCTCTCTGAATGGAAAGATTCCTCTGTTCCTCGGCGGAGCGTGTTGTAAAACAGTGACATTTGTTAAATGGAGAACACACAGGGCAAGGACTCCATCAACTCCGAGGAGACAGTGAGTAATGATCTCTTAATATCTGAGAGCTTTAAAGCTACTATAATATTCTTCAAAGTCAGGGTAGCATGGTGGGGCCCTGCACAGCCGTCCCGTGTTCAGGAGCAGATTGCTGCTGAGCACGCAGCCAGACACTTCTTCAGCATCATCTCTGCAGAGGGAAGCATTAGTTGCTGTGCAGTGTGCATCTCAGCCCAGACAGATTTATTATTTGCTTGCCAGCGTTCCTGTAGCACCCATCACTCAGTTACTTACCTGCGCCTGCCAGACACTGCTTTGCACTTGGAGCGGTGTCTGCTCTGCCCTCTTCCCGACACAAATCAATGCACTAACCCTCAGTGCATTTGGGAAGGAGGTAAAAGTTGCACAGCTGTCACCACAAAAGGAGGAATGGAGGGAAAGATCATGTCTGTAATCAAATGGAAACCTGTGGCACAGCTGGATGTGGGTCTTTCTGTTTTGCATCCCTCAGACTTGTGACGCCAGTGATCTCTGTCCGAGGGCTTTGTCTTACCCCTTGGGCAAGGTCCTGGCTCTGCAGAACTCAGAAGAAAAGGCAGGACAACAACTTCATTTGGGCTGACTGTCTTCCCCTCTTCTGCTGGTCTCTTGAGCTGTCTTGAGCACATGCAGGACCTATGAAGGCTTTCTCTCAGCCACCATGACCTCTTCTGCCGTGCACAGTCCAGGGCTGAACTGATCCTTGTCTATCACATGAAGATGCACATTTATGCCATTTGAAACTTGGCCAAATAACAACTAAGTGGTAATGAACTGTGTGTTTTTGGCTTCAGAGTCTCTGGACAGAGGAATCAAAGTGGAGGGATAATTTATATCTTCAACCTTGTTATTTACAAGCAGTCATGTACTTCATCTTTCTGTAGACAAATGGAAAGTGTTGCAAATTTGCCATATACAGTCCCTTGAGCTAATGCTTATGGGAAATGTAATTTAAAACATTCATTTGTCCTGGAGAACTGAGCCTGAACAGCACTGCAATGGAAGAAGGTACAAACCCTAAAAATAGGTGGATGCACTCCACACCATCCTTACTATAAGGAATTTATTGTCCATATAGATACAACAGAAGAAGCATGAGGGAAATTAGGTCTCCTGAGTGGCAATTCACCTTATTAATCACTGCCACTGGTGACTAGTTAAGGACTAATTAAGGGCTAACTGTGGGTCAGGAGAAGTGAACCAGCTACCAAATAGGCATGACAGCATTGAGCATTTATGCCCTAACTGATCACATAAACCTTAAAGTGTATCCTCTACTTTTAGTAAGCATGGCATACTCACATTTTAGAATTGATCTGGAAAACAATTATGTCTCATTTCTAAAGAAAACTCTTGCTTGTGTGTCTGTGGGAATACAACCATTATGTGAGATAAGGTACAACGTGTGTGTGTGTGTTAGGATCAGGACTTAACATTTTTGCACTTCTTCCTTTCTGGATACTTTGATGAGGGCAGTGTTGTTCTGTAGAACTCACCCCATGCAGAAGCATTTGTAAGAGCAGGGGCGGCGAATTTTGTTTGCAAATAGTCTGGTGTTTTAGCATCATCATTCCCCTATGCCTGTGCTTACCTCCCACGTCAGGAGGTTAAGGACTAGATGAAATATAGCTATTTTGTGTACTTTGTCTATTTTCCTTGCAAATCTGCTTTCCATCTGAAATAGGTATTTTTGAGGGCTAATGTGGAGGTCAATAGATCTAGTTAAATTGATTGGATTCTCTTTTAATTGTAGTAATTGTACTGGCTTGACTGGAGTTGTTACTGATTTACAAGAAGGAATTGCCATTTGTGTCATGGACTTCTTATGAGAAGGAAGAAGCCAAGCCTCTGTAATACTTTATGTCTCAATTTCTGCTCTCCCACCTTCACAGTCCTGTTCCTTGCTGTGAGTGGAAAGAACCAAGTACAGTGAATCCCGAGTGTCTGCTCTGGCTCGTGAGCAGAGCTAATGGCAGGTCCTCAGAGTCCCAACTAAAGGCTATGGCATGAGCCTTCTGGCTGTCCTGCTCATATCTGAAGCACATAATTTTTTCCTACTTGAATATTATAATGAAATATGGAGAGAAGACTTTGCCTGTTTGTCTGGGGCTACATCAAAGTAATATTACAAGCAGATTGCCAGCTTCCTCTGTGCTGTGGATCTGCCATTCTTCTGGTGTGTAATGGATCAGTCGTACCTTGAAGCTTTGCAGGGCCTGATGAAATGGGGCCTCACGGGGTAGGCAGAAGACTCACAGTCCTGGGGATGTCAGGGTTCTGCTTGCCTGCTGGTTCCCCTGATCCTGCCTGGGTATCTCAGGGCTGTGCTAATACAGTAGCAATATTCCAGTACTAATCAAAATACATCTTCCATTGTGTTCCTTTGCTAGCAGTGCTGGCTTCCTTAGATCTGATGCTCTCAGGCTGTTATCTCCATTTCCCACACAGCTGTTAGGTGCATCTTCTCTTTTAAACTGGTCTTTCATATATCTGGCAATGGTGAATGCCCTGTATTTTCCAGCACCACTTTTGTTGCTATCTGCACATTTTTTATTCTTCTCCCTCTCAGAGATATTGTGCCTGTCATGGCTTTGGGTCCTCCCTCCCTGCAAAGAGGCAGAAAGAAAAAAATCACTTTATAAATTCTCCCATTTCATCACCTGCTGACTCCAGTTCACCCCTAACATTTTTACTGAAGCAATAGTCTTGTTTACTCTCTGTCTGGTACAGACTTGTCCACAGTGCATTATGCTTTCTGGGAACCTCTCTTTAAGTCTGATACTCAATATCTCTTTCTGGTTCCTTAATAATCCTCCTAACTCACTTCACCTCGTTTTTATAGGTCTTCTAGTCCCCTTGCAGATAGTTCATATCTTTAATACAATTCTCTTTATTGCTTGTACTCCTCTTTACCTTCTGGCCTAAACACATCGGTCTCTAATGCCTTGGGTTTTGCTCCTAGTCTAGACTCCTGTAATTAGCACTGAGCTCACAGAAGGTGGAACAGTAATTTTACAGAGCTGCCCATGAACCTGTGTGTGTGAGAGAGTATCCAGGGACAGAGCCTGGGTTTCTCTGCCCCCCAAACTCTCTGCTCCCCAAACTCTCTGCCCCACAAACTCTCTGCCCTTGATGCTCCAAAGGCTCTGCTGTTCCTTTCCCTGTTGGTGGTCTATTGTTATTTCAAGTATTAACTTTGACTCTTACTGGACCTGTTTGGCATTTGCCACGGTGGAACTTGGCATGCAGGTATCTCCTGCTTGTAGATAAGAAAGATGCCCCCCAGTAATACTAGAAAAGCTGTTTTCTCTCATTTTTAGGTTTATATCTGCAGAAAGTCCAATGCCAAGCCACTGGAAGCAGAGGGGTGGATTTGACTGAGTGCTCTAAGGCTTGTGGAAAGAAACATTGGTCTCTCTACATGGACACTTTTCACAACTTAAATGTGTAAGTTAGAAAAAATCTGAGGGTATTCCAGTATGTCACTAAAGCTAGGAAGAACTCAGGAAATTCATGACTGATGGAAATGAATACTAGGGTGTTCTATAGATCAGGGTCTCTCAATGCAGGTGTGAATCCTCATGTTAGTTTGTTCTGCTTCGTGAGTCCCTTTTATATTTGATGTCATTGATTATGTGTGCAATTCTTCAGATGGACTTGGGACTGCTGACAGAAAGGGAACATCTCTACAGGCAACATGTTAACAATGTGAAAATAAAAATCCTTTCTCCTTCACATTGCCAAGATAAAATGAAGTGCTCTCCATGTCCCTGACCTGTCACCCAAGTTCCCGTCTTGCATTTTTTGTCTGTGGCAGTAACAACAATAAGTGACCCAGCAGGATGACTTTCTATTGAAGACTCAAGAAAGGCCTGATAGGTGAAATGCTGTGAGGTTATTCAGAGAACCAAAGATCCTGAGGAACAATTATATCTTTTTCTTAATGGCAAAAAAACTGTGCTAGTATGACTTCATCTTTCTGGTGTGCAAAAGCTACAGATGTGCTTTTAAGGTCCTACAAGAGTTGGCATCTGCATAGCATGTCTTGTGCATAGTATTGCTCTGCTTTGTTGTTGGAACTTTGAGACACAAAAGCTGGCATTAAAGTGGAGGAGAACACAACCAAATAATAACTAAAGGCATTACAGTGGAGTATTTATGATTCTGGCTTAACAACGAGAGGCAGTAAGGACTTTGACTTTGGAGAGGAGAACAGTGCTGAGAACTCCTGGATTCTTTTGTTTTCAGAACCAAAGTGTGCCATGCAAACCCACTTGCACTTTTCCCTGGATACCATTACAAAAATTAATAGATACAGGTAAGAACACAGTGTGTTGAATAAAGTATTAGTGGCACTGTTTCATGAGAAATTACAAGCAAAATTAATTTCAGTTGTCTGGGAAGTAAATGATACCCCAAGGCTTCAGGAACACATTTTGGATTGTTAGAATATGAAATGCATGCTCCTTTCTCGGGGGGGGGAATATGTGTGTGATTTTCTATTCTTGATTATTAATGTGTATATTTACTTTGTCTTGCTGGAAGAGAAAAAAACAGAAATGAGGAGTGTTCTGAGTAGTTCCCCATGCCTGTGTTTCAGCAGGACTTTGGCACACAGCTTCTGGAATCTTCTGGGTCAGGGGTCCTCTCCCCTCCCTGCAGGTCATCAGCCTGAGAAGACTTCCTCCCTTCCCAAAGAAAAGGTTGGAGATTAGAAGATAAATTGACTGCCAGAGGAGTTGGTCTCCCTCCAGTGACTAGAAGAACCATCTCCATGAACAGGTTAGACTACAGGTGTCACTTTCATTTAGCTGAAGGTACATGAGAGGTGTCCCACCTGTGGTCATGCTTGCAGAGATATTTACCTGACTGCCTCTATGCTTAAAGACTCTGGGAATTCTTGTATTCTGTAGACAACTGAGTGCTAGAGGAAAAGAAGTACTTCCCAATTTGAGCAGTTGAGGAGTTAAATGGTAAAATAAAATCCCATTATTCTGACTTCCTGTTAGCTTCCATCTTCTGCTATCCAGCATATTCTGACATGAGTCATGAGAACTGCTGGCTGTGGAGTTCGTGCTGCACAATGCCTTGGAGCAGGGCTCACTATCATTCCTGTGTTGTTTCTGTTTTGGGGATTCAAAGGAATCCTGGACAACAGCAACTGGACCTGAGGTGCACTATGAGAGTGAAATCAAGACAGGCATCACAAGGAGATGATCCTTTTGAAGGGATTATTTCATTATTTTTCATTCTCATTTTCAAAATAATCCATATTGTCTTCCATTCCCAATTCCTCAGCAGTTTCAGAACACTTAATCAAGAGGTCATATCCATCTATGCCTGGTGCCCTAGATAGCTTCTTCTTCCACTGTCAAGAGAAGCTAAAACTCCCTAGTGAGGATAAATGGGGAAAGTATTAGGCCAAATTGGGTAGATACAGTTTCTGTGGAACGTGTGGAGAAGCAAAGCATATGTAGAAATCACATCTCCTGACAAGACTGCTCAGGCAAGACATTAGTCACAGGCTGGGAATCAAATGGCTTCCTGAATAACACCAGGAAACAGCAGCTTTCATCAAATGACACATCGCAATATGATGGTTTGGGGCAAATTGCTTAATGCATATGCATTTCAGCTTAACTCACTGTGAAATAAGGACAACACAATGTTCACTCATCCCAAAAAGTAAATACGTAGGGAAGGTAATAAGTTTGCTAGATATTCCTGTCATGGAATGATTCATCAGAGAGTACTGTGCACTGCAACTTATGCGCTGCTGCCTGATCTTGACAAACGTACAATTTCGTATGGAGATATCTGGAAGCATCTACTTAATCATCCTGGACTGGAGAGGTTTTGCCAGTGTCCTGAGTGGGAGATTCTGTCCCATTCCTGAGGAGTGCTCCTGCCCTCCGAGACATGGCATCTGTCAGTCTGAATGCCAGATGGATGTTTTCCGTGTGTGTCCTCATGCACATACGTGGGGAAAACTAAAGAGTCTACATTCTCATACCCCTTAAGCAGAAGGTTATTAAAATGTGAATTCCATAGTTAAAGTTGTGAAGCCAGTTTCATAACTCATGTAGTAATGTTCCCTCTAGTTAATAAGGCTATTCGTTGATCTGCAGCAGCAAATTATCCTTTTTGAGCATTTAAGTAATACTTCCACTTGGCTTCCAGTTTATGATGCAATTTAGTATTTCCCTGGGCTCACTACTGCTGACTGTACAGAACTTCTGGTGTTGGGCATTTAGTCAGCATAGAAGCTTGAACAAAGTTATTGCTATTTTATGCACAATATGGGAACATTTCCTTTTAGAAATCTCTTCTTTGCCCAGCTACCACCGGTACCGTTGGAGCATACCCAATTCTGGCAAACAAATCCAAAAGGAATGGATTAATCCAAGTGAGTTGCACAGGCTGCCAACACCAGGAACACCTGGCCAAAAGAGGACATGGTGCCAGATTTCTAAAGCTGGCCTGACCCAGTCACCATCTCTTCAAAAACACCAAAGGACCTGGTGTCTTCCCTGAATAACTGGAAGAGTTCAAACAGAGGAATCAGGTGCCTTTAAGAAAACTATTTCAGAAGGATCCATTGAACAGGAACTGGTGGTATTTTTGTTTAGCCCTGAATGATTTGAAGATGATATTTTTTTGATCCTAAAGCTGTTTGGGTTTTCTGTTTAGGTCGACTCATGTCATAAGAGATACTGCTCCCATATAGAAAACTTCTCTCATCTGTGGTCTTAGACCATGGCTATCAGGATGGCCACAGCTGGAGTCCTCTTACCCATCCATTTGCCATCGTCGTTGTTGAAAATCTGCCAGGACACTGGAGCTGGTTCCTGGAGACAAAATTATCCTGCTTGCAATAGTTCTTTTTGCAAAAGGATCCTTCTTCAGCTAAAAGTCCCCTCTAGCCTGAATTACTTAATAATATTTCAGAACGCATTTATTCCAGGATATTTCAGAACATTTTTGAGACATTTCCTTTAGGTGGCAGCAGGAGTACAAGAATATTCAGCCTTCACAGTCCTCTGGGCTGCTGCAGTGGCCTGGCTTTGTGCTGAAGAATGTAAACCCAGGTTTACAACCCTTTCATAGCCTAACACACATGAGAGTTTATTTTCATTGTTAGAGCAACTTGCTGCTGAGCTGAAATCATGTCACCTGTCTGGGCAGTCCTTCAGGTCTCTGCACATAACTGCTATGACAGTCTGGACACTTCACAATAATGGAAACTATGCAGACCCTGCCTAGAAGCCCTGTCTGTAATTGGTGTTTCCTACACATAACATTGTGATGTAGTGTGAAAGGCAGGAGATGGGGGGGAAGAATGCTCAAGAGTGTGTTGCTTGTTCACCTGTTTTAGGAGTTGAGGCAAAGCTATCAGTAGGCTAAACACAATTGCAGTAGAGCCGCTAAACTTTGCACAATTCCCTGTCTCTGGGATGGCCCTACTTCTTGCTTCTCTGCTGGCAGGCCAAAAGATACTTCTCTATTCCTCCCCTCATTTTCAGACTCTCTTCCTTTATGTCTTGTTTGCTTTGGAAGGAAATTCCCAGCTGATGTGTCCATCCCATTTCCTGGGAAATGCTTTGAAATTTATGGTCTGCTTGTGAGACAAGGAAGCCTGCAACATTATTTTCCTTTGAACACCAGTATGGTTATGGGTCTCTTGGGATGAGGAATTGGGAGCTGGAAGTGTTGGCTCTTGGAACTCTGTGGAATGCCATTCAGGCACTTCTATCCAGCTGGAAGTAAGCCAGTAACTCTCAGCACTGAGGAGGACCTGCCTCAGGCCAGTCTGGCCTTGGGCTCATGGGAAGCAAGGCAGAGGCTGAGCTGTGGCTGTTGTCTTTCCCTCACCGTAAGTGACTGATGTGGTGTCTAGCTGGAGATCCATGGCTGGGGGCCTCAAGTGCTTGTTTGTGTGCTGCTGTCTAAGAACCTGCTCTGGTTCAGGCCTTTGTGCTTTCTGGACTTGCTAGCCTCAGATTTCTCATTCCAGAGGAGAAATCATGTTTCTTCTGTATGTTATGTTCCTGCCTTCTCAAGAGGGCCTTGGAGCAGCCTCACCTTTTTGAAGAACAAGCAGATACACCTGTTGCAGTGACTTGTGAATGCTCTTGGTGTAGTTCCCAGTATCCTGATGTTCTCTGCCACACTCAAAGCTCCTTCCATTCATCTGTCAATGAACAACTACTGTTGCCTCACACCCTCCTGGAGGCTGGCCATTTATCCGGCTTTTATAGTGAGTAAATAATATGCTCAGTTATATGTCTGGAAATAGTGTTCTGTACAAATTCCTTGGGCAATCAATATACAGAGTCATTTTATGTTAGAAATAGCTTGTTCCAAATGGCCGTATATATCTTTATTATACTGTAAATCCTCACACTGTCACTGGAAGCCACATATGCCTTATTACCCAGCTTTAGTTGCAGACCAAACTCCTTCCCTCCTTCCACTTCCAAGCTTCTTTCTCTTTTATCCCATGCACTTGGATCAAGGCTTAGGAATTGACTTAATTCTCCAACTCACCCCAAAATCTTCTTCTCTTTCTCATACAAGCATCCTATTAGGATATTTTTCTCCCCTTGAAGGCCACACTGAAGCTTTCTTCCAAAAAACCCAAATCAGTCTTTGAATGTTTGTGCCCTATAGCCTTACTATTTTAGCAATGTTTCCTCTCTCAAAATTATTTCTGTGGCAAAAGCCTTGAGAACTCCCAGCCAGCACAGGGCCCCACTCTCTCACATACTGTACCCAGTGCACAATATGGCTTTAGTCTTGAACCAACATTTCTACCAGAGGGAATCTGCATCCTCTGGTTATGGTCTCTCCATATCTGGGGACCATTCTGAAAGGTTTATGAAAGATAAAATTGTGGGATCCAGGCAGTCAGATACAGTTCCAGCCACATCATGGAATATAAAATGCATTGGCACTATGGGGGATAGGGGGATGGGTGGTTACTGCCCAGCAGCTGGGGAGCTGCTGTACAGACCTGGCCATTAGCTAGAAAATATCTGGCAGTGCTATAGGAGGGGGTTTTGGTAACTCTGAGTCCTCTCTGTGGAGAAAATGTAAAAAAATCATGTGAGAGGCAGAGCATGGTGGTACTTAGAGAGAATGGGAGCCTTCACATGCAGGCACAGATGTTGTTCCCCTAGAAGCACTCCCATTCTCCTTCCTGCGATGGGGAAATGAAAGCTGTTTGCAGGGTTAAGTTATGGGCATTGGAGACAGCAAAATAAACAATAATGGCTTGGAGAGAAGACAGGAAGATGAAGCATGGCTGTGCCTTGGGGACAGTCACTGCTTGCACAGCATGTCTTTCTGCTGTACACCATCTCAGAGTGAGTCCCACCTTCAGAATTTGAATTACTTTAGGGAAGATATTTCTTTTTTACTGTTCTTAGCCCTGTTGTGCCCAGAGAGAATGAGCAGGGCTTGTCCTGCTCTGGCACAGTTGTAGCAAAGCTCTGGCTAAGTGAGAGCCAGAAACTGCAGTAAAAGAGAGGGGTGGTGCTCATGGGGATGAGGAACCTGGGTTGTAGTTTACTGCAGGTCTCAGCTAAGCTCAGAAGAAAGAAGTTTCTTTGCAAATTTGAAAAGATTTGAGCGAGTTCTGAGGAGGCACTAAAATATCTTGCTGGGAAACCATTTTTGTTTTTCAGGATGAGTGTGGATATCAAATGCACCCACATTGCAGGACTGGACCTGGGTGGAGTGGCTGAAACATGGCCTGCAGGTCTGGGACTGAGAAGTTTCTTCCCACCTACTGGGAACTCCTCTTGGAGTTTTTTCCCTATGCTAGGATCTGGTGCTCTGCACAGCACAGAGGCACCACATCTTCAGCTATGGAGATAGCAGTTGTGGCTGGGTTGTGACTTTGGACCACGCCTCTCAGGGAAAATGTGCTGCCAGCTCCACAGCCTGGCAGAGAGGAGATTGGTGAAGTTGCTCAGCATGGTTTAGTGACGTGTTTGGGAAGGCTGTTAGTAAAGCTCTAGGCCTGGGACAAGGCCCACATCTCTGTGAGCATCACCTCCCTGTGCCGGACAAGGCATGAAACCCCACCACAGCTCCCTGAAAGCCAGCACTGCTTGTGAGGGGAGCAGAGCTCCACTGGAAAAGCCAGTGTAATCCTGCAACGTGAAGTCACAGCTGGAGGCAACAGGCACATCCTTTGCTGGTGTAAATCACCGTGACCTGATTGATTTCAGGGTCAGCCTTGGTATTGAAGATGTCGCAAAAAGTTCTTTCGAAGGAGTCTTTAGAGAAATGTTTCCCCCTTGGTCTTCTGTTAACTTGCCTGTGATAATACATCTGCAGTTGCTATCACTGTAGAGCTTGCTCAGAAGAAGAATAAAGAAAAGGAAAGAAGAAGAGAGGCTGCTGTTCATCTTATTGACCGCTTATTCACTTCTTTAAAAGTAATTAGGAGTTTAATCAGAGTTTCTATGGATTTTTTTGGGAATCTGTAATTAAAATCTGCACAGTCAACTTGCATTATGTACTTAACTTTCTTCCAGAGCTGCTCAAATATCTTTAATATTCTCACGTCCTCTAATGGAAACTGTCAAGTACCTCAACATAAAAACGAGCAGCAAAGCCCCTGCAACAGGCTGCCAAACCGCAGCCCCCAACAGTTTTTTTGTTGTGAGGAAAGGTCTGCTCTGTGATAACAGCCCAGGCTGTAGGTTAACAGGCCTGATTGACTCCGAGCTGATTTTTCTCTAATGAATAGAGATGTTTCTTTTCATCAGCGTAGAGTGCAGCGTATGGAGAGGGGGAAGGGAAGCAGAAGAATAAAAAGCCATCTGAGTGTGTAGGGATGGAGCCAGTCTCTTGATAAGCTTTCAATTAAGAGCAGATTAAAATTAGGTTTATCTTCTGAAAATGGCAATGACGTTAATACTATAATACATTGTAATAACTTAATAACCCAGTTGGAAGTGACTCATCCACACTGGAAAGATCACAGTTTTCCTGCCTGGTTCTGGGAAGGTGAAGTGTGTCCATCCCTCATTCCTGCAGGTGTGAGGGCACCCATGGGGAGAGGGAAAGCTGGACAGTAATTCACAGCCTGTCTGCTCCTCCTCCCTGGAAGTTTGGTGTGACTGACAAGGGAGATTTGTGGTGCAGAAGTGTGTGATGGGTCCGTGTGTAGAAACAATTGTTGAGGCTCAGCAGAGTCCTCCACTGCCTGTCCTCGCTGCTTACCCAATCCCATTACTGCCCCAGGAACAGGACAAAGACCCAGAGCTTTGAGGTGTAGCAGCTAGTGTCTGGCATTGCTAGGAAAAGATCCAGAGTCAAACAGCCCTGGCAGGCTGTTCCCTCCTTCTCAGTCCAGCCCATCATGTGTATTAAGGACTGTGAAATCTGCTGCCCTTAGTGGGGGTTTATTCCCTCTGTTCAGGTAAAGGAAATAAGTTCCCTCTGCTACAGGAGACTGTGTATGAAAGCTGCTCTGGGCAGTGTTTGCTGCCCTGAGCTCAGGTGTTGACCCCTGAAATGAACCCAGATTGTCACCTGGGAAGAGCCTGACTGAACTGGTGTCATGGAAGAGTGCAGCCGCACATCCCACTCGTGTCTGGATGAGGCTGGATGGTGTCAGATGTGCTGTTTGGCTGCAGGGACAAAGCTGGTACATGTGTTCCTGCAGTCAGGAGACCTGATTTGGCTGAGGATGATTTGCTCATCTCATTTCATGGGATGATCAACGCTAGCCTCTAACTTATGTGTCTGTGAAAGGCATTTGTGTCTGTGCCCTGTGAGGTGTTTTATGGAGGAGGGTATAAAACACTTCTCCTCTCTTGTCACGAAGGTTGTTGTTGTCATCTTGGTCCACAGCCTGAGCTTTACCCATGAGAAGTGATCAGATTAAATGGGTTGTCTTACTAGATAGAGCACTCAAAACCTCTAAAGTGTAATGATATAGTTATTTTCATCTGACAGTGTCTAAATACTTGAATTAGTTACTGTGATTTTGTGTGCTGGTCACTCTGTTATGTGCTGGAGATTTCCTGCACTTCAGCATGTCTATGGCTTGCTTGTGTTCTTTAGTTTATTTAGCTGAAAACAATGAATTAAAGTAGCTTCCTGGTAACACAAACACCTGTGCACAAATACAAAACCCTTCAGAGCAGTATTTACTCATTCCTGACCTCTAATGTGGGCCTAACCCTTTACCTTATGAGTTGAGTGACTCACTGTGATTGACTGCAGGATGGGTCTGCTCAGTCCAGTCCAGGTACAGGGTGGACAAGTTCAGTGGTAAAGAAAGTGAACAACATCAGAAAGCAACTGGACTAACAAGGAAATGCCAGGAGAAAAAGGAAATATCTGGAGAAAAAAGACCAGATTTCTTTCCCTTGGCATTATGGGCTGTAGCTTTTTCATCAATGAAATGAAGTGTGTAGAAGTCTTTGGTGTTAAAACTCTTGTTTTAATTCAGAAATGCCTCTAATGCACCAAAAAGTCATCCCATGGAGAGTGATAGCACAACAACTCGTTCCTTGTGATCTTCCGTTTCCCACTTCTGACTGTGCAGCTGGGGATGTTAGACTGGGAAAAGAAAATTTTGCAGCCTCTCCAGTACTGTTCAAATGCTCTTCTCCCTCAATCATTTGAGGATAATGAAGGCAGCAGTTTCTTCTTTGGATTTATGCTGCTTTAGAATGTTAAGCTGTGGGCTGCTTTTGGGTACTTCTGTGTTCCATCAGCCACGTCCCATGACAGCAGATTTGTAAGTGCCTGCTTAGCTGCATTTCCCTCCAGTAGGACAACTGCATGTCCTTACCAGTAGGACAACTGCAGAGATTTGTTAACGCTGTCAGGGGAAAATTAAAAACATGGGGTATTTTGCAATACAAGTCTGATTTTTATTGTAGTAATGATATAGGCTGTTTTCCTGGGCTTTGGCCTGTATTATTTTTGCCTGATTTTGAAGCAGTTATTTTTTAATAGTTTTCCATTGACTGACACAGGAAGCTACTTGCAAAATTGTAATAGAGAAATTCAAATGTTGCACCGTATTGAAGAATAAGACATTCATGCTGAACATCATAAATAGGGAAATTTAGCCTTTGACAGCAAGAACAAGCTCAGCTGATTGTGGATGTTTCTGAGGATGCTTTTTAGCTTTGTTGCCTCTCAGCAGCATTGTCAAGACTGGACCTCCTACTTGTATGTGTGAAATCTCCTTGCCTTTATTCCTGAGCAGCCAAGGCTAGCCAGCATTGATAACTGTATTCAGTATTCAATAAATGGTGTTTATTGTTGTTGGAAAAAAGTAATTCCCCTTCTGGCAGTGAAAAAGGTGTGACTTGTAAATAGAGGTCTGGGAGCAGTGCTGTGCCTGCAGATAGAGCGAGGGTTTGACAGAAAGGCAGCAGAGCTGGATTAGGTACGTGTCAGTGTGCAGGAGCAGAACAGCCCTGTCAAAATGCACACTCTGCTTGCTGGAGCCACTGCCCTGGACGAGACCCTACAGAAAGTAGATACTGTGCAAAGTGCCATAATTTCCAGCCATGCTTGCTAAGAAGGAATTCTCCAAATTATGTGGGATGGGAAAAGCATGCCTATCAGCTTTGATATAATTTCAAATGTGAAATATGTTTAAGAAAAATATCATACACTGGCCATGTTATAGATACTGAGATGCCCACTGAGGCTTGTCATACAGGTCACAGCTGTTTTCCTTTGAACACTGTCTGTACACAGAGATCAGTGTTCTTCCAAAGCATCACCACTCACCTGGCATGCTCTTGCAGGATTTCAGCTCTCAGAAGACTTTGCTCTGCTCTGATCTCCCTCCTGGGGTTCTCTTTGTCATTAATTTCCTCTAGAAGAGGAGCACCTGAGCTACAAATTCAGAAGCTGGAAGAGCTGGAGGAGCATTTGGGATTGTGCCACTTGCTCTATTGCTACCTTTTACCTTGAGCATCTTTGGCTGCAGTTGGAGGCAGGCTGCTGATCAAAGTGGACACACATCTATCCTGGTAATGCTGTTCTTTTTTAGTTATTCATGTTTTTCTAACCTACCACTTCACCACCTGCTCTCTGTGCTGAGAAGTTGATTGAGGACATAACTTGGCCTCTTCCCTAACTTGAGCCTGGCAGCATCTACAGGCTGGATGTGGAGAGGGCAATGAGCATTTCAGGTAGGGGCCCTTAGCTGCCAGTTTTTGCAGCCGCCCCACTGGAGAAGCCTCCCTTTCTTAAATATAGGATTTTCACAGTAACTGCTGATATTCTGGATCATTTTTTGTAGCATTTATCTTGCTGATGTGTGCAGCCAGCTCCCTGCCCTGAGCCTGGCAGGCCCACTACTTAGTCAGAATATAGATGTTTAGTCTGTTTTAATCTGATCCTCAAAAATCAGTCCCAGAAGCCATTTCTGCTGCCTTCCTCCCAGTGTTGTGCAGTTTGTCGATACCCAGCCTTCTACTGGGGGTTTAAAAATGTATATGCATATTTTTAAGCAAGCAGCTCTCTGCACAGAACTCTTGGAGAGCAGCAACTGAAGGCTGTGTGCATGGAGGTGTACAGGGAGGGCAAGCTGGAAAAGGGAGGAAGATCCACCAGGATGCTTGCTGTCTCTGACTGACCCCATTGAGGACCTGCTCAGAGCCCATGCCTTGTTTGGAGCCTGTCACCTCAGTCATTGGGGAGCTGCTGGAACAGGCTGGGAACAGGCTGTGCTAGTGCCAATGGCGCTATACAAAAAGGCATTCACAAATAACCAAGCTCTGAAACACCCTGAAAATAAGTGTCAGCAGCTTGAATTGGGGTCACTTGTGCTGTGGTGAGAAGCAGGCTGGGCTGGGGAGCAGGGAAGAGACCTCCCCCTCTTCTGCCTGGCTGGGAGAAGGGGGGCTCCAAGGCAGTGGGAAACACCCCTGCTTCTGCTGACTGCCCCTGGGAAAGCCAGGCTCTGACAGGGGTCCCTAACCCTGCTGCAGATCAGGGTCTGGTCATCCTGGTCTTCTTCAGACCTCATGTTGTACCCAAAAAAGCATCCTCCAAGCCACAGAGCTTGGCTTCCTGAGGCTGCTGCTGGCAAACAGATTCTACCCACAGACCACCAGTTCATGTAGCCTCTGACTGCCTGCAATGCCTTGAGCAGCCATGGACAAGTTGCCACCTTGCTTTGTGCCTCTGTTTCCCCTTTTTAGGTCAGGATAATAATACCAAGGGGAGGGAAGAGGTGGGGAAGCGTGTTTGTGTCATTATGGCTGTCACTGCCTGAGGGGCTGCTGCTCCCAGAAAGTGAAAGGAGGTTGGTTTTGAGTCTAAGGCAGAAGGTTGTTTGCCTTTGCCATTAAACTAGTGGCCACATAATGGCACATCCTAATGCTAGTCCCTTAAAACAGGAAGGCAGATCCCACCAGGTCCAAACAGCCCAAGGGCTTTTTAAGCTTAGCTCTGTACCAGCCAGTCTGTGGCCCCCCTTTGAAGATGTCATGTTTCTGCTTAAATGAAGCTCTTCAAGTTGAGTCCTAAGGACCCACTACAGCAAGGTGTGTAAAACACTGGCTTTCCACAGGCCATAGTTGCTTCATGAGTCAACTTTGAGGGAAGAAGATAAGATTTTTAATGCTGAACTGAGTGGGAGCAAAGCCTGCCTCTGTCTCCCAGGTATTGAATAGCAACTAAGCTGGTAAAGGACTCTGCCAGCAAAATTCCTCTGCAGTGCAGTATGTAGGGCTGAACCACCAGTGCTACCTGCTCTAACACATGAGGTGCAGACCTGAGAACATATGGGATGTAGTGTTGCTGTTCCCCACACTGGAGTGGTTCGTAAGTGTGCAGCTATCAGCTGGACAAGTGCTCAGGATTCTTACAAGTGCAATCACCAAATGCTCTCTCCTGAAACCCTGGGGCTGCTTGGCAGCAAAATAAAGAAGAGAGCAGAAGCCTGTATGTTATTTCACTGGTCAAAGTGGAGAGAACAAATTAAAGTGCCTATTTTAGCACACTGAGACAGCTGTGCTCTTCTCAAGCCAGTTCCTGAGAAGCCACCTATCCACGCTTGGTGGAGGGGAAAGCATCTGGCCTAGCAACAGCCAGTTAGCCAAAAGTGGAGGGGCTGGCAAAGGCTTCCTGTTGAGGAAATCTTTGGATGACACCTTGGCAAAGACCAAGGGACAGATGTGAACCCCAAACACTCCCCACTAAGCAGGGTCAGGTGCCTTTCATGGGACTGCCACGTGAGAGGGGGCTGTGACCTACAATGAGGTTTTTTAAGGCTCAGCTGCAGTGGGTGCCAGCTGTTCAGTGGGATTTGTTCGCTGTTGATTATGACTCTGAGTTACCGTCAGCAGAGTAAACCTGGCTGTAGGAACAATCTTCAGCTGCTTCCCTGCAAAGGCAGGCAGCTACTTAAGGAACCTGTAGTGGTTTTTAAACAGTACAGATGTATTAAGTATATCATGTTGCTGTTAAGCCTTGGTGCACTCTGGAAATGTCTGGCATTCTTATTCTTCTGTTAGCAAAATGAAGTTTAGGAAGTTTAAGTGACCAGAATCCCAATAGATTTCTGCATGAAGAGAAAGTAGAAAGGTGGGGATGTTGTCAGGCCTTATCATAGGCATTAGAAGTGATGATTGGATGTTTTTAATTGTGCATCTTTATTTCTAACATGGTTTTTCTAACAGAAAGGAATTTGGAAATGAGAGAAAATGACACTTCAGTGTTAACAGACCACAAGAACCAATCTGATGGATGCAATCCCTCTCTGTACATCTTAGATAGATGCTGAGTGTGTTTACATGTTTCAGCATCCAAAATACTGTATAGTGATTCTCAGTGCTTTCTTTTAACTCCTTGCTTATAGTGGCTTATATTTCATGTGGGATGACTGAATTAAATTAAACTACACCAAATCTCAGCTGAAGTTTCCCTTATTTGATGTTTAGGAGCTTACACTTTGGAGGAAGTTCAGCCTGCGATATGCATGGTTTTGGGTGCTCCTGGGTTATTCCTGTATTGTCCAGAGCTGGGAAAAGTCACTCTGTTAACAGATTTTATTTTCCCAAGCACTGCCTACTTGTGTCCTGAAAATGTTCTTATGGATCCAATAAAAGGTTGCACATGATTTTATAAAGGGTTGACTGCTTTAAGACAAAAGAACAATTCCTTTACTTTTCCAGGTGAAAACTTGTCCTGCAGTTGAAACGCTTTGCTGAAGGTCCCTCAGAAAATGTAAAGCAGAAACAGCAGATGAACCCAAGTCACCTGACATCCCACCTTAGCCAAACTACCTACCTGCATTATGGAAAGTTTGGCAAGAAACAAGTGTAATGAAGCTGCCCAGCTGCCTGGAAGAATATCTCTGCTGCTATACAGCAGGTAATCCTTTAGATTTAAGAAATGACATAACTTTTAAGGAGTAGATTTACAAAATATATCATCTGAAGACATTGCCATGTTTAATGCATTTACTGCCAATGATTTTCTTTCCCTTGCCATACTGTTTACAGAGCAGCTGGTGCAGAGCTGTTGAGCTTGCTATTGAAGATGAAAGGCTGGTTGTTTTTCAAAGTCTTTTGTGCCTGTTTGCTCCTAACTGGAGCTGTCAGTGTAGATGTTTTTTATTTCCTTTATCACTATAGGTCTGAAGTCCCTTCTTTAAAGATTTCCTCAAGTCAAAGGAAGATTTCTTTTGCTCTAAGTCCCAAAAGACCTGAAGGGTCTTTGCTCTTTTGTTTGGGCTGAAGACTCCACAGGCAATGCCAGTGCCTTCGAAGGGTTGCTGTAAACCTTTAACCCCCAGACAGCCAATGTCCCATCTGAAGTCCTTTGATGAAGGCATGAGGAATTCAGTCTGTTCTGCTCATTTCTGTGGCCTGGGAATGAGAACACCCCTCTTGAACTATATAGATGCAATGAAAACTTCCAGTGATTATTAATGAGTGGTGTTTACAATGGTACATTGAGGATGGAGTTTTCATCTCAAAAAAGCCACTAAGGGAATGTGTTAGGTACTGTTAAACCCTCACAAAAGATGCTCACTCGGGCTGTTTAAAAGCCAAATAATCAAGGCAGCAGAATCTTCCCCATTCCAAAACTAAGGCACTGAAGTTATGGGAGGTCAAGTTGTTTGCCCAAGATCATGATAGGAAGATGGGACAAAGTTGAGAACTGAAACCAAGGTGCTGCTTTGGTACCATAACAACTGGATTTTCCTTTTGTGTGCCATCCCTCATTCAAGGAAATACATCGAATTACAGGATTTTCATGTAATCTACTCTTTCATGTGGTCTATCTGCTGGTGGTTCTGGTTCTTTGGTGAGGGAGTTATCTCAGAAACCTCACTGATCAGTCATTACATCTGCATGATGTCACATTTTTTGAAATGTTTTAGCCGATGAGTTTCTCTCAGAGAAGATCTAATAATCCATAATGGCAGTCTGGGGAGCAGTCTCTGTAATGCCCATTTCAAGCACGCAGCTTTCCCACCACCAGGGTTATCAACCACTCAAACCAATGCTCCTACACAGCAACATCACCCAACTGGAGAGCAAGGCTATGCAAATCTCATAACGAAGCTGCACTGAAAAGAACTGGATCCTGAGTGGTCTCCAAAGCTCTCCCCATCAGTGAGTTCAAGTGACTTTCTGACTGATGAAATGTTCTTCAGCTAAATGTGCTTTTCATCTTTAAATGTGTTCTCTGTAAATGATCCACAAAAGTGATTCCAACTGGTATTTTTCATGTTGCCCTCTAGCCCTGCTGCCAACTCCCCGTCCTTGCTGACCAGAGTATATCCCTGGAGAGGAGCTGCAGCTGAGCTGACAGTGAGCTGTGTGGGACTGAAAAGCCCATAGTCCAGCCACTCTTATTTTAGCTGAATGAGAGAGAAACAGTCCATAAGTCACAGTGTTCACAATGGCCAGAGTGGATCTTGCTCACAATGGCCAGAGTGGATCTTGCTCTCTTTGTTGCGCAGTTGGAACACTGGGCAAGGACTGAATCAATACTGAGTGTGCTGAAACCAAAGGAGGAATATTTCTAGATGCATTTCCAGTTTTAATGTTCTCCACTTAGCAGAAACATGGCACCTGGACAGTGGGAGACCTAAGCAACTCTCTGTTTGCTCATATAAAATGTTTTCTTCCTGGTTTATTTCTTAGGATAGTGTACACAGCAAAGCCCATGCAGAATGCACGCAAACTTCTTCCTCCTTTGCTGTTACCCATTACAGAATTGAGATTAGACATGCATGACTGTGATGAGGGTGACATCGCTGCTAAAGAAAACTTGTGTTCTACATCTCGAGTATCAGGTCACCAGAGAACTGTGTAAAGAGTAACCAAAATGCACATAGTCATCACTGAAGGTGACTGACTCTTAGTAGGGCATGTAGTTCTTACTCTCACTGTTAAATTTGGAAAAATTGCACAATATCAGTGCAAAAAAACATTCACCAAAACAAAAAGATAGCTGGCGTCACATGATAAGTCTGTTCAGAACTGGAAAGTTAATGTGAATCTTTTACATTCTGGAGCATTGCCCTCACTTTGCTTTGTCAGCCTGATCTAAGAATGGCACAAATTCTATACCTGATCCTGCTACCAGCTTTGCTGATTCCTATTCTAAAGAGGGTTTGTTGGTTTTTATTTTGTAAATTTTAACATCTTCAAAAAAGATCCCAAGTGCACTAAATATATCATCTCTTGCCACAGAACCCTTTTTGGCTTGATAATTAAGAGATTGATCACCCCCAGCAACAGACATAAAAGTTTAAACAGTACATAACTGTTCTCTGTACTAATGCAATAAAAGTGGGTTTGCTTTTACTTTTGGTAATTTTAGCAGCAGTCTAAATCAATACCCTGTTGATAATCAGACAAATCTTCCTTTAAAGAGAAATCCAGTGCAAGTAAGCTTGTTAGTATTATGGGCACATTATTGTCTCTACTTTCTTCAATCAGCTTTTATTCATGCTTTTACAATAGGTGTAAATTTTTATATTTCCTTAGGCAAGCAGAAGAATGAACTGAACATCTAGAAGATTACTTAAAATAGGTTATGGTGATAAGAAATGGACAATCCTGTATAATGTGTAAAAGGTCAATGGATTAGAGTGCCAAGTTCTGCAAATGGGCAGCCCTGCTCGGCTGGGGCTGACAGGCTTCTGAAAAAGGAAAAAATTGACTGGGGGGTATTCAAAGTGTGCTGGGATGTTTTCTGTATGGATGTGTTAGGGAATTTGGGAGGAAGAATGGTGGGGAAACATTTCTGCAGTGTGAGGCACAGCCAGGGGGTGAATGGAGTCTGAAAGAGGAATCATCTTGTGTGAGGTTGAGGACTTGCTCCTGTGTCAGATCCAGGCTCCCTCAGCTGTGCCTTGTCTTTGTCCCTCAGTCCTGGTCTGCCTTCAGTCGTGAGCAGGTATAGGAGAAGTGAGAAAGAACAGGGAAGTGGCTTTGTATCTTTGTGTGTGATACAGTGACAAACACTTTGCAGAGAGAAAGAGCAACTCTGAAAAGCTCTGGGTTCGATGCTCTCGAGCAGTACCAAACATGTAGGGCAGCCAGTTTTATTTTTCCATTCTCTTGACAGTGTTGCTTTAAAAAGTTAAAAGAAATTATTTAGATATTTCTGGGCTAAAATCTAATGAGTGCTCATGTTATGGAAATGCTTGTTGATCCACAGCACTATATTTCCAAGCTGCACTGGCTCAGACAAACAACATGGTGGCTGCTCACACTTGCATTGCTCCCAAGGTGGAGCTTTTGTTTTTCCTGTTTTTTGGTCCAGGGAAAGGGGCCTAGGTCAGTGACAGGATGCCCATCATGCCTCTGTCTGGAAACTCTTGATGGATTTATGCTTGTGGTTGATCTGAGAATCACCACTTTCCTTATATTCGGAGTATAATTCCTGTTGGCTCCAAGGAAAATCTCTTCAGTTGAATATCTAGACAGGCATGTTAATTATGATCCTTTCAGCTCCTTTAATGTCTGGATAGTCCCTTGCTGTCCTCTTCCAAAACAAGACCACTCTTAACTCCGTTTGGATGCTCCATGCAATGTGTTGGTCAAACCTGAGGAGGGACAGCTGTTCCGTGTGCATTGCTGTGCAGCAGACAGTGCTGCGGTTCTGAGGATGACCCATCTCAGATAGGAGTCTTTGCCCCATATTTTCCTTTCTGTAACCTTTCAAACCACCCTCCCATCTGACTGATGTTTTGTAAACTCATGAAATTTGGTTGCAAAGTGCTATTATTCCAATTTTCAAGCAAAAGGAGAGAGAAATTATGATGCCGGATTCAGTGCAGTATTAACTGAAGGTGATGATGTGCATTACATTATTGTTGGCCTTTTTATCTCTGGTCCTTTCCTTGTTTTATGACTAGCAAGATGACAATAAGTCAGCTCAGGTTGACTGCTCCTTGCCTCAAGGGCCATCAGAGTATTTCAAGAAATGGCTATGTGATGGCCTCTCAGGCATTTTGAATGTTAAGCCTTGTATGTTTGCCAGAATGGAAGATTGCTCATAAATCAGTTCTTAACAGTGCAAGTTCAGATCCTATAATAGAAACAGCCTCCTTTTCAACCAATGGCTTCAGCCATGATCTGACTTCTCAGGCCTGAGCAAATTTGCAAAATCACCCCTTTCTCTGAGCAGGGGCTACACCTTCTGTAGTTGATTAGTCAAATGGTTCTCCTAACAATGATAGGATGGGTACAGCAGCCTGGGTTGCTTTGTCGTGGTCAGCTGTCTTCAGGGACTCTTACCTCATATTTTCTGTATGCAATGACAGATGGCCATGGCTTTGATATCTGCTTGCTTTTTGCTTGGGAACTCAAATGGAATCAGTAGTTCTTTTTAGGTGGGCTTCTGGATTGCTGCTGAAAGGCAGTGCAACTGTACTTTGTTACCAGTGAGGAATGCAGGGCTGATTACCTTACCTGTCCGGGATTGAATGAGCATGGAGACTTCCACAGCTGATGGAAAGGAAACAGAGCAGCGAAGGAGAATCTGTGGTTCAGTGCCTTTCACATACTGAAGAACACAGAAGCAAATCCATGTCAGCTGATAACCCATCATCGTGGTTCTGGAGTGACTTGGAGGACAAGCACTCTCCAGCTGCATGCTGGGAGCAGAAGGTTCATTGAGCTTCTGTTGTGTGCCCTGAAGCCAAAGAATATTTATTTCATGAACAACCCAGTGCTAGGAGTGATCTTTTGTATCATATCCTTTGGGGCAGGTGCTTGGCTCTGGTGCTCTGTGTAAGCCCATCCTTTGTCTTGGTTTTGGCTTTTTTTTGCCTTTCCATTTCTGGCTCACCTTAGTTCATGACATGTCAAACTGCTTTCATCCTTGCTGAGTGCCAGGGTGGGGCAAGGGCCAAAAATACAGTGGAGCAAAAGATGCCACAAGCATAGCCTGGTTTTACTGGCCAGATACAGCTGTGCAGTCCAGGCCAGTGGTCCCAAAGCTCTTTCCTTAGCCTGTAAGCAGACAGGGAGCCTGGAGCCTTCAATGACTCTTGCCTAAGAAAGCCCTTTGTGACTTATTGTAAGCAAGGTGTTAAGTGATGCAGACTTGCCTCTCTCCAGGCCTTCCATCCAGCCTCAGATGGAGAAGAAGAGCTGCTTGCTGTGCTGTCTAAGCTGTGTTGGGCCATCCTGCCGTTTGGGCAGACCTGCTGCCCTTCGCTGGCTTACACACAAATACCAGTTTCCTCAGGCAGCCACCCAGTGCATCTGCCACAGCTTTGCAAAGCAGCCACAGCTTTCATTGGCACGGCCAGAGTCATCTGTTCTGCATGAATGGGGCTGACCAGCATCTGGCAAATCTCTGCACCGCTGGAATCTGTTGTAAAGAGCAAGTGACCAAGTACTCCAATAGCATGACTATAGAGCAGAATTTAGTAAGCAATAGCTCTGGCCCTGGTTGCCTGTAGCTTTAAGCTAGAATGAGTTGGTCTCCTTCCCCATTTATAACCACCTGAATCCACAGCATCCAGCAGAGTCATGATATCTGTCACATAGGCAGTTTTTTGGGTGCCTGCAGCTTCAGATTCAGTGGCTCTGGCAGTCAGCACATAGCTGAGGTATCTGAGAGTCTGCCCCAGCAAGGAAGGGCTGGATGGGGCGGACAGGTGGGGCAGATCTGGCCCACGCAGGTGCCAAGTAGACACCCTATCTATTCTGCCCTTCTCTAACAGCAAACACAACTGCAGAGCTTGACCTTGGCTGACTGGAAAATGAACCATGACCGCTGAAGAGGCAGCTGAGGCAGTGTAAACCTGCATTGTCACTCAGTGGCAATAACCTGCCTCACTGCATGTGCTTTGTGCGGGCCAGCGCTCCATTAGCGAGGTGTGGAAGTGGAAGGAGAGTGCACTGGCAACACAGTTGTCTCTGTCTCTAGAAGATTTGGGAATGTAACAATCTTAGAGACTTAGAGATGCACATTTCCACCTCACCAGAATGTCTGAGATTTAGAAAATCTTCCTGTCCTGAGGCAGAACAAACTGCCTGTATTTTGAAAAGAATGAAAACATGGAAAATATAGCTTGAGTCAGTCAAAATGTTTTTGACATGTTTTATTTCAATTGTAAGCTTTCATGATGTGTTTGCAGATTTTTTATCTACAAACAAAATCTTTGAAATTACGTATTTGAATAATGCTGAAATTTCATTCTCTCTCTGATTTTGTATGTAAAGACAATCTTCTCAATTCCTTTCCCCTGCAAGCCCACATTTTTCATTGGTTTAAGTGAATTCCTACTTCCTGCTTAAAAAAACCAAAAAAAACCCAGTTGGTATAATGTAAATCTGCTTGATTCAATTAGAAAGAGCTTTTGAAGAGCAATGTCAGGGAATTAATCTCTCGTATGATAAATGGTGTCAAAGAGGTCACCACTGGATAGAAAATTAACCCCAGAACTAGTTTTTCCTAGCTTCTAGCTCAGTTTTAAATGCTGGTAATTCTGTCTTTGGTTTGAGTCAGGAAATCACTGTAAGAAGCCTCACAGAGCACCTGGAAATCATTTGATTGTGAGGAAACAAACAGAGGTGCACATCCCCAGGTTTTACAGTCCTAGCTGCAAGCAAAGATGTTAACTTCTCATCCATGAACAGTTGATTCCAAATCCCTCTAAAGGGCTTTAAGAAAATGTGTATTTGAGGTTTACCCTTAGCTTAGTCTCCCCTCATACTTGGGCTTGCAACTACTTGACTACAGCTTCACCGTGGTGTGTTCTGCTGGGCAGGACACTGCCTCCTCCAATGCTGGCACATTAAACTGTCTGGATGTATACATATGAATTATGTATTTTGATGATATATGACACCTGTAATTGTTTGAGCAGTTCACCCTGAGGAGGGTTGAACTGAGGTGCAAAGGAAGCAGCCCTGCCTGGCTAAGATACAACAGAGGAAATCTCTGCCATAACCAACGACAACAAACCACAGCAATTAAAGCTAAACCCATCTTTAATCAAGACAGTCAAGTTAAGAAGCCCTCGGGATTTTTGTGAGAAGGAGGAACTCCAAATCAGTGCAAAGGGAATTGCTCCTTTTTATTCCAGGGTTGAAGTTGCCCCCAAACTTGCAGATGCTAATTTTGAAAAAGAGAATCATTAGTTTTTAATAAAGAATTTGCTGCTTGGGAGGTGGGGGGATGAACTGAAAGTGTTTCCCAATGCAGTTTAGAGTTCATTAGTGCACCCATCAGGGAAAATGTGCGAGAAAAGTTAAATCAGATGAATATTCCTTATTTAACCTCCAAACCAGTAATTCAGGGAAAAAAAAAAAAAAAAAAAGGCAATTTCTTCTAAATCTGAGTTCCAGGTGATTGCTTTTTATCTGAGCTCCATTAAATTATTCCCCTGCTAAATTCTCATGAAATAGGCTTTTTGCTCCAGCAGCCGCTGACTCCCTGAGATCATTTTGAAAGCAAAACATTCTGTTTTTATTAGTAATGATCCATCTTCCACCCTGCTGGTGAGGGGCTTGAGGAAGGTATTTGTGCGTAGGTGTCAATTTTCTGTACTGAATCCCTGTTTCTTCACTGACCTGGGGACAGGCTGGGTGAGCTGGTCCCTGCCTGTCTCCCCGGCTGTGGGTAGCACTGGCGTACAAGAGAAAGTCATGGGAGCACCTGGCAGTGATTCTGCCTCCCAACAAGTCAAGAGGCAGTGTCCCTGGCCTCATGCTCACTGCTTAGGCATGTAGTTAGACACCTCTCACCCTCATTCCCACTGCAGTGTGAGACTGCAGAGAGAAGACTCTCTTCAGTCTCAGTTACAGTAATTTCTTCCTTCCTTGGTTGTCCTATGTGATTAATTCCCAGGATCTATTTCTATGTGGCAACCACCATACACAATTTTTCTACAGTCTGCTGTTTATTCTGGATTTACACATGGCAAGTTTCCTACACAGCCCTTTTTAAAAACACAGATTTATTTGCTTTTACTGACTCTGGTCAAAGCAGCTATTCTGAAATCCCATAGGGATGGAGTATTAGGGGCAGACAAATGTGATGAGCTGGAGCTGCTCCACATACCAAGTGCAGCTGGCTGAAAATAGCCTTGACCTTTTTGTAAACTAAAGTGTTGTCCAGTCCTGTTTTCACTGATCTGACATATTATTGTGGTGAGGGGACTGGCAGAACTGCCTCAACATTTCCCAGGTGGTCTTTTCTTGGGGCATGTTTGCCTTGACAGATTTCTTCCTCTGCATGAACTCTGAAGCAGAAGGAATATTTTACAAAGCTTTTTTATATTACTGTCTATGATTTTTATGGCAAATTGAGCTCCTTTCATGTTGTTTTTCTTCCCTTCCTTCTTCTCCTCGGTGACCTCACAGCCATCAGTGCCTGAATTCCAGCCCTTATGTACCTCATTTTCTCTCTCTGCTGTCTCTGAGAAGGGCTCCATATCCATGACCCAGCATATGAGGCTTGGATGCTTGTGAGTGCAGTCCAAAGGGCTGTTTACATGGCATGGACAAACTTGGACCTATTTAGGTGTGTAGAAGACCCCAGAAGTCTGGGATTCCCTGCCAGAAGCAGCAATGGAAATGCTAAACTTGGTTTGGGTCTTCCAGGTTCCTGCCTCTGTGCCAGGGAGCCTGGAAACCCCCAGACTCCAAGGGTTTGCGGGGTCCTAATTGTGAGAATGAGCTGGGTTCCCTGGGCAGCCAGACACTCCTCAGGTCTGGGACCCAGATGTCCTCACTCCAGTGCAGTCCTGCCAACACCCAAGGAAGAAATTCTTTCTGTCCAACCATTTTACTACAGGTTTGGCTTCACAGGCAATGCAGATCTTAGGTGAGAGGAGGATCAGGCCTTTAATCTCAAGGGATTCAATGGCATTTTATCATGTCCTCTGAATTATTCTGCCACAAACATCTTGAATGTCTGGTTTATCTCCTCTAAAATGATCAGTACACTGCTCATCAATCATCCTTATTTCACAACTGACGTGCCACAGGTGGTTTAGCAACCTGAGCATTTGGACTGAAATAATTGTATTCTCTGGAGCTCTGTGCCTGAACCAGGGGGAAGCTGCTGGTGCCTTTGAGATGTTTGGGTGCTGTGGGAACGGGGGCGTGGGGTGCTTGGGTGGATGACCAGCCAGCCACTTGTGCCAGGCTCTGTCCTTCTGTATGCCAGCTCTGAGGAGCAGCAAATTTCAGCTTTACAGTACATTATGAAGGCAAAGCTGAAGAAAGTGAAAACTTATTTTCTTTCTCAGACAATTAGAAACTCAACGTTATTTTGCCTTAGGAACACAGGTCTACCTGGCTGGCTTGCTCCTACTTCACCACAAGCTGCACTTGAATGACAAATTGATTCTTGTATATGTAGAAAGAGGGGGTGCCTGAGAAGTGTTCAGCACTCACAGGAGGACTGGCTTTTTGCAGAAGCTGAGTAGTCAGTACAGAGAGTTTTCCCCCTGCTTGCCATTCACCAAAGCCTAAATCTAATTTTAGGTAATTAGCTGAACATGAACTTTTGAAAACCTATGGCTTCAATTCTGATTACTGATCAGTTTTGGTAGGTTGGCTTGATAGAGTCAAATCCTTTGAGTTGCCTTCTGTTTCCCAACAGGGAATGTGAAAAAAGGAGGAAGCTCTAGGGCTGAGAGAGACCAGTTCTGGCCAAGCTAGGTCCAGCAATGTACCTGCTTTAGCTGTCGATCCTCCCTGTAGGACCAGCTGTTCCCTCAGGAGCCCTGCTCTGAAACACGTGCCAAGTTGGGAAGAGACCTCAGCAATAACTCTGCACTTGCAAAGCCACTGAATGGTACAGAAAATACAAAAGACTACCCTGAAATACATAAAATGATGAAGTAAAGAGTTAATGAATCCTCAAGAAGCTTTCAGTTTGCATAGAGAAATCAGAGAGGGGAGGTTCACCAGTACATTTCTCTGGCCAAACCCACAGATGAGGATTAACTGAAAGTCTTCAGGGACAGCAAAGAGAACAATGTTACTGTGAGGCCAAGAGTTTGTTTTGCCATTTGTTCTCTGTACGTTACCATGGAATACAAGTGCTGCTGTGGGTACAAGAAGAAATAACCTTATACTCACATCCTACATTTATCTCAGACACATCCTGAAGTTTAAATAGTTCATAGTGCTCTTCTTTTGTGTTGGACCACTTCACTGCCTTCTCCATGGAAATCCCTCCGTCTGGGGACACTCCACCAAGACCTTTGTTTGAGCCTCTCTGCAGAGATTCCCGTAAGTAACGTGCTTGGATTGCGTTCCTGTTCTTTCCGCATTCCCTGGCTGGGAGTGCTCCAGCCGACAGACGTCGTGTGCGGAACGTTTCTGGGAGTGGGCTGTTTGGAGGCAACCGTCCAAAATACCCCTGAAAGAGCTTCAGGAGAGTTGTGCAAGTCTGCACTGCAAACCTGTTTCTAAGATGTGTGTTCGTCCAGGTGAAAAACTGGGAAGCATGCAATGTAACCTCTGTGTCCTGTTGTGCCTGCTTATATTGCGTTAGTGAACGCTGTTAACTACCTGAAATTGTTGGCAGGAACTACTTGACAAATTGTTCTGAAAAACATAGAAACCTAAGGAAAAAACACCCCTGTTCATATGGGGGGAAAAAGGCAAAAAAGCAGAAAATGAGAAAGCTGCTATTATTTTTTATGAATTAATCACCCATCTTCAGATCTGACAAAACAGAGGAAGCTGCAGTCTCTATTTGCTCTATTTTCAGCTGATGCTGGAAGCAAAAGTGTCAGAAATGTCTCTGCAAAGCCTGTTCTCATGAGATTTCCAGCCAGTTTCATGAATGAAGTTGGTTTGGATTAGCTGTGAATGAGTTCTTGGGCAGAGAACTAGCAAATCATGGGTTCATTGATCACAGACACTTCTGTGCATGGTGTCTGACCCAACACTCAATAAAGGCAATGAGAAACCTACTGGGGCAGCTTATCCAATAGCTGTGGAGCCACTTTGCAGTTCCAAAGCAGCTGGAGTCAACTATTCCCAGACACTGAAACTGGATGGGAGGAAAATTTGCTTGTGGTCCATTCACCTGATTTATGGGGGTTTGCATCAGGCCCAGGGATAAGTTCTCTACACCATACACAACTCATTTACAAAACTGGTGTAGCAGATGAGACCTAGTAAGAGTCAAGCTCATATTTTCCTCCTGCTGCTCTGATGGCTTATTTTCCAGCAGTAATTAACAGGGATGGATGCCTACTTCTTCTGGGATTGTTTAACTGTGGGGACAGCTCCAGGGCTGTCCCCCGAGGCTGTCTCCATAAGTAACATGTTTTTAAGTTATGCCTCTCTATTGATCCCCAATCTGAACAGTTAGCAGTGGTGCTTGTTCTGAGTCCAAAGGTGTCTGCAATCAACCTCACAATGATATTCAAGGAGAACATTGTTTTAAAAAGCTGCCTCTCCTGAAGCATGCTGTGTGTTTTAAATGTGACAGGCTACATGACAGGACCTGAAAAAGGGACATTTCAGAAAGCTTGGGAATTTCTGATCCTTGAGCCTGAGCACAGCCATATTTTCTTACTTTGGCTTGGGAGCCTTTCATTCAAACACACCATTTTCACCCAGTACCCATATTTTTATCACTCCTGCAGCATAATCACTGGTTTTAAGATGCCTGCTTTGATATTACAATGTAATACTCTGACTGATGAAGCCCTAAAAATCTCATAGCTGGTAAATAAAAAATTTTCAGAATTATTGTTTCATTTGAGATATTGATAACTTCACCAGACCTGTTAGGAGATCAGCTCAGCTGCTCTGAAAATGGCAAAGGAAACTTTTTTGTGTTAAGAAGCTCACTTTGCCTGCTCTACAAACTCCAGCTGGGGCTCCTGGGGCGCAGATTTTCTGGATGTCGAAATCCAGTATTTAATGTCTGATGAGGCATCAGGACTACCAGTTCTGCTTGTGAGGCTGTGTGAAAAGCTAATATATGCTTAGAGAAGTAAAAGCACTGACTGACTGATCCTTCAGGAGTTGTGGACTCAGTTCTTGTTTCTGGGGCTGTTTTTCTGCACAACATTGAGGTGATTGCTCTTCTGCTTGTCCTCACATGGGCTCAGTTGCTGGACCAGTTTGTAATAGGTGGAAGAGAGTAGGAGAAGAGGTCAGACCTCCTTTTTTAAGCAGCCTGGACAGCCCCATGGCCAGCAGGTCTTCTGCCTGGAGTGACTCAAGTCAGCAAAGAGCCAAGGCACAGGGCACTGTGGTCCTTATCTCCCTGTGGGCTGGCACTGCGCTCCCACCCAGCCGTGGCAGCAGACTGCTTGTGGAGCCAGATGCCATACAGGAGATGGGACTTACAGGGAGTATCCTTCAGGCACTGGTTTTTCTTCCGAGCTTTTCTTTTAGAAGATGGGTAGTCCTCTGTCACTTCTACTCAGCCTGGTGGCCAAGTTAATTGAGTTGGCAGCCCTCAGTTTGGGGGCTGATGCAGGAAGACAGGTTGGAGTGAGACTGTTTGAAGGTTCTGTGCTGAGTAGGGTCAGATGTTATTGCCATAGGGGTATTTAATTGAGGGGGTAGTGATAGACAGCAAGCCACCTCTCTAATTTTCCTTCCCTGCCTGTTATTTAACAAAACTATTGAAAGAAAGGCTCCATTACCTATACTTTTATGTTTAATTCTGTGACTGCAGTAAAAGCCAGTATATGAGAAGCCACTGAATACAGGATAGAGTTGGTTCTGTAATAATAATAATAACTTGCTTTCCCTCTTTGAAAATAAATATGGTCCTTAGTAGAGAGATTTACCCATTGCTGGCAGTCAATCAGCCAGGACAATTTGGGCTCTGAGTACTTGATTAGAATAACTTTAAGGAAAATTGCCTTCCTGAATCAAGTAAGGATCCATTAACCTGATGAAACAGGGTTTGCTTATCTGAGAGGTTAAGACTCATAACACAGCCTGGGCTGCATTGTATGAGGTCTCTTTTAGAACAGAAAGTAATAAAAACACCATCTGTCATGTCTAGTCAATCAGACCTCGTATAAGAGAGGAATTATTCCTCTGACTTTACCATTATAAGATCATCTGTTTGTTAACAATGGGAAATGTCAGGAATGCTGAAAACTGGTTTTATTCCCTCAAATTATTTCTAGCTGCCTTTATCTTGGAGAGAATTTATATTAATCTGATTTTATACAGGAAAGAAATATTTCTAGATGAATACAATGCTAAGGCATTCCATGTTGATTCTCTTGTAATTTATTGTTAGAGGTAAAACTGAATGGGAGATGGAGAAAAAGTGCCATGTACACTTTTCTTCTGAAAGTGATTATTTCTATAAACAAATCTCTTGAAAGTTGCTGAGCACTCAAAGGTTCTTTAAAGTCAATTGAATATATTCAATTCACTTGAGTGGCTGTCTGCATCTTAAAGGACTGGCATGGCTAGATCTTCTCATGTAGCATAGGCATAGATGGAGGCCATGGAAAAGGTGTTTGAATTTTTTTGGCATGGATTTATCCAAGTTACTAAATGTTGGCACTAGTGGATTTCTCTGACAGTGAGTACCAGTGTAATCTCTATTTACTAAGGAGCACTTGGAGACATGTAAAGGCTGAATGCCAGACAGCAGAGACAGCTGTGGGCACAGGAGATGAAGATGGTGGAAAGCCTATGCCAGCACCTCTGCTCAGCAGCTGGGGTGGAAACACCATCTCCCCGTGTCACACACCATGGATGAGACTGCAGTGGATGTACACCATTGTACAATGTACAGTGGATGTACACCAATGTACACCATTGTCTGCTGCTTGGGCACATGCCATGCTGCTGCCCAGCACATTCAGCACTGCTCTATAGCTTCTGGGTGGCCACAAGCTGGAAAACACCAGAGGTGGTTTTTGTGTGCCCATGGAAAAACCATTTCTGTGTTTAGGTTGCTGTTTGCACAAGAGAAGCGCACAAGGGTGTTTGCAGGCATGTGATGCAGAACTCAGCTGTTGTGTGGTAAGCACAACCCTATGCAAGATCCCAGGAGGAAGGAGACAGGCTCAGGATAGAAGAGGAGGATTAAAGCAAATGCCTAATTCAGTATTCAGTCATAGCCAGAAGATGTGCTCCAGTTAAGCTAATGAGACTGGAGATCTGGGAAAGGCATGGTTGAGCAGAAGGAAGACAACATGTGCTCCAGGGTGGCATCAGGGAAAGGCTGAGCACTCCTGGTTCCACTGGTGTCAGGTGGATAAGATGCCACTTATCTCCTAGGAAAACAGGACCTTTTTGGGGAGCTAGCATAAGGATGAAGAGTAACAGATGAATTCTTCGTTTTATGAGAGTATAGCCCTTCTCCCTGCCAAACTCTGAGGGGATTTGTCATGAGTGCCAATGGAGAACAGAGTGCCCTGGGCACAGGATGGCCAGAACAAAAGGAATTGTGCTACAAAGTATTAGGGTCCCTGGACATCCAAACGCTGTATATTTAGATCAACAATAGAAAAAAACAAAACCAAAAAATTCTCTAATTTTGTGCCAGTCCCTTTGGGACCTGATGCAGGGAAAACCCACATGACTGCACTTTCCCCTGGAGCTGGTGAGAGCTACTCCCACTCACTGTGTTAGCAAATTGATCCCCATGGTCACTGCGGGGGGAGGCTGAAAAGAATGGATGGCACTGCAAGCTCGTTATGAAAATGCAGGGAACCAGAGTTAATGAATCTTGGATGAGCCACTAATCCTCTGGCCCTCGGTGTGGTGGTAGAGGAAACTGGGTGTGGAGGATCTGATTAACATCTCAGTGGAAATGACAGTCCCTAGAATGCAGAAGGTTTTCTCATATTTCTCAGTGCTTGCATCTGGGAGGGGCCATTGTCAGAGAGCTGAGATTTCTGTGGATTAGATCTGGAGGGTTTTTTATCAGAACAGAGGTATTTCTGGGATTTACATGTTTTCTGTCCCTGGCAGCTTGCCTTGATGACGTACTGATTACACAACTGCAATCTGACTTAAACCATAGTCAGAAAATCAGCTACGTGCTGGGTTATGGTGAAAATACCCTCTCAAGCAATTGAAATGGTGCAGTGCATTGTATCTCCTGACACAGGAAAACTTGGAGAGAACAGTGAACAGGCTGTTTACTGTGGGTGTATGGAAAAACTGAAATTAACGCCTTCTCTGAAATTCTTTTAGTCCTGTAGCCAGATTAATGAATGAAACCACTTCCTCCAGATGTACAGGAGATTATGCTGCTTGACGCTTGCATTATGGGCAGTGCAGTTAAGGTTAGGAAACTTGAAATAATTGCTCAGGGGGCCTGACAAGTAGCGTAGTCAGAACTGAACTCCAGGGCTGTCACATCCTGGAGCCCCTCCTTCACTGCCCAACAGACCCTCCCCCCCGGTTCCAGGCATCCCTGGGAGCTGGCTGTGAGGAAGAGTAGTTATAGGATTTCTGTTTTCTCATTACCAACTGCCTCTGGCTGAAGCCAGTAAAAGCAGCATTTTCCTTGGGAGCTGGGTGGGAGAGGGAGCGGGACACTCCACCAGAACAGAACTACTGGTCAGCTGAAGGATCAGTGAGAAAGAGAAATTCCCAAGGCAGTATCTGTCCCAGAGGCTGAAGTGAGCACGGAGAGTAAGGCAATGCACCCAAGGGATGGCTGAGCCACTGGATGTGACTGTCTTTTGGCATTCCTCCAGACCCGAGGCTGCTGCAGGCTGTGATGTCTTCAGTGGCTGAGCTGTCCCTCAGAGCCTGTGGCTCATTGAATCAGTAGGTGTTTCTCATTTGCTCTCATAATACTGCAAGCAGGGCAGCTTAACAGAGAGGCTGCTGGGCTGGCACTGGAGAGGTTTCAGCGGACCCTGCCTTCATCAGGATATTTTTCCCTCTTTTGCTCCTTTCTGAAATGGAGGTATTGATACCTGCTCAGTGAGATGCCCTGAGACCTGCTGCTGAAAGGCACTATGTGAGATCCTGCTTCTGAAACCACCAGGGAGAAAATGTTCTCGGGACACCAAACGGTCCTCAAGTGTTTTACCAAAGTTCTGCCTCGCCATGTACATCTTTCTTCCAGCTGCAGGCACCTCCCACCTTTTCACTCCATGAAGGGGACGAGCCAGCCTCAGCTCCAGGCAAGTGGACTGGGTAAACCTTCAGATTTTTATGTTTCCAGGCTCTCTCTGTTATTCAGAGGTGTTGAACAGAGAGCCTGAGTTGAGCTTGAGCCAGGCAGGCGTGGCACTGGGTGCCTGAGGGAGCAGCACACCTTGTGACAGTCAGAATTGATCACTTTCACCCGAGAGAGACAGACAGCACTAACTAATGTGTTAGAAACTGAGCTCACATGCCCTCACACACTTATCTTGGCTCTCCTTTTCTGGAATTGTTTTTTTCAGAGCAGTCTCTCTGTTGCTGACTTTACTTACCTATGTAAACACTAAAACTAGCTGTTATTTCAACTAGGGACTATCTTTAAGAAGTGGGCATTCCTAAAATGCTTTAAATCTCTATGAAAGGGGAACAAAGGACTATCAGGAAGGGCAGAACATAGAAACATCCGAGAGAGTGAACAGGTTCCCATTGCCTGGAGCACCTGAATGTACATTTTCTCTATGTCTTGAATTTATTGAAACCAGTGTTACCGGTCCTTGCATGGTACTTTATACCATAGCAACAATTACAGCTTAGAAGTGGAGGAGAAAATAGCTGGAAAATAATTCAAGAGATCACTTAGCCCATCTCCTCACTGACAGCCTGAATAGTTAAATTATTCCTGATTTTCTATGCATACATAGCCTTCCTTGGTATTCACTTGCTGTTAATCAGTGGTCTGTTCTAAAAGATCACAAGTCTTATTTGGGAGCCAGCTTCCATTTTTTTTTCAGTGGTTTTGTGATACTCTCATCTTGAGAGCCTAAAAAGTAATTTAAATTCATGGTTGTATTTTGTTTGTGCTGAGTTTTCTTCATTTCCTGCCTCAGCTCTCTCATGCCCTGTGTTTTCCTTGAACATTCCTTCCAATGAAGAGAAAAATCCTAATTTTTCCTTGCTAAGACAGCCTCTTAAAAAGTTGTTCAGAAATAAAAGCTCTTCCTCATGTGTTCTCCCTCTCCTCCCCCCAGTCTTCTAATAGAAGTCACAAGCATTACCAAATGAAGCTTTTTATTTTTCCCAACAACTATTCTCCCTCCAGCTTTTCTTCTCTATTGCATTGTCTGGTCTGTAGTGCTCATATGTCTTTTCTGCTTTTTTTTTCACAGTGCTTGCCCAGAGTCTCACACTGCTGGCTTTGCCATGCTGTGCTTTGTACTTATCTATGCTATATCTTCTTATAATATGACTAATACTCCCTGGATCCTGGCCATACTTCATACATTCTAGGTTTAAATTCTTCTTACCATCTCTCTTTTCTTTAATATCTCTTCTGTGCACAGCCTGCTCTTTTGTAGCCATTATTAAAGTTTTACTTCATTCCTCCTTTCACAAGTGCCTCACAATTTGTGCCTCATCTTTTTATGAGTTTTTCATGCTCTTCTTCCTTTCACTTCAGGCTGTGCATCCCTTGTTGCTCTATCAAATGGATCATCATCTGTAGGAATTTATTCCTCATTTCATTTTGGAATTTGATTGTGATCAGCTTAGGCTGCTCACTACTGCACATGTAAGTAGCTATTGCTGCATGTTTCTCTTCCCTCTTAAGTTCAGATGTCTCTCAGTGTTTCTTCCTAATGAATCTTTCTAGTCCTCCCGCCCAATTGCCCTGGGTCAGCCTTTGTCCAGCTCACAGAACTAGGAACTGAAGCCAGTCTGTCAATAGGTGGTGAAACACTGTGTCTTCTCACAACCTTAACCACTGGGTGCCCCATCCCTGGAAACATTCACAATGAGGTTGGACAGGACTCTGAGCAACCTGATCTTTTTGAAGATCGCCCTGCTCATTGCAGGGGAGTAGGACTGAGTGGACTTCAGAAGTCCTTACCAGTCCAAACTGTTCTATGATTCTATGATACTGAAAGGCATGTATAATTAAGACCAGCTCTGTAGCTGGTGTACAGTGTCAAAACGTTGGATTTATGGCCAGCTGTAGATCCTGTCTATTCACAGAGCCAGTCCCTGTCCTCATCCAGAAGTAGTAATTTTATTGAAAGATGGTGTAGCTGCAGTGCAAAGTGATTGATCGTGAACACCCATGAAAGGTGCCATGCACCCTCAGAGGCTGCTTTCGAGAAAGGCAGATTCCCTCTGACATTTGGGAGCTGAGCAGAGACGACTTCGGATCAGAAATAAATGGAAGTTTAACTATTTTCTTGGTGGCCAAAGGACTGCTGCTGTGAAGTGAAACATTAACAGCAGGGTGAGAGCGAGCCAGGACTGCTCAGCGAGGTTCATCTTCAGGCACCGCAGAGCTGGGGCCGTCCAAGGCGCAGGAAGCGGCCGGGATGGCAGAGGGGGACGGCACGGCGCAGGCTGCAAGGGAAGCCCAAGCTGGTGAGGAATGTTTTAAAGATTTCTTCTTGCTAATCCTAGTCAAAACTGAAGGCAAAAAGGCAGGAGGAAGGATGAGAAGTTTCTCTGATTGTTACAGGTTGACTTGTGACCAGATGACAGGCTCTTAAATACAGATTAGGTATTTGATATTATTAGTGGTATTAATCTAAATAACTTTACAATTGTGAGTCTATAACAGCTGGTGAATAGAGGAGAGCTGTGGTTTTGAAGGCTTCTGGCATATTTTCCTGGTTGTTCAAATGATTTGATACATCTTAAATTACTTAAATTACTTTGAAGTTTGGGAGAAGTCTGCAGGCAATGGAAATCATTCTTGATCTGTCTAAATCAGTTAAGACCTGCTCTTTCTTGTAATCAAAGAATTGGAGAAAATAAACCAGAAGAGACCTCCAGAGGTTATCATGTCCTTCCAGGGTCTGGTCATTAAGCTCAAAGTGTTGCTGGCACACATTTGTCTAGCTTCTTAAAACCTTATCTGAATATAGAGAAAGAGGAGAGAAATACATATATGGTAAAAGGCCTACAAAAGGCCTTCACGTGTATATGAATTAAAAATAAGACTCATTATTAAAAGACGAGTGTGGCTGAGATGAAAATTATGAAGGGATTGTACCACAAGATGAATGCAGGTAAAAATGAAGAGATTAGTTGAGTATAAACAGATTAAGGTGCACAGGACTGTAGCAGGGAGTGGTGAGAATGAGAGGATTGTAAACGCAACAGGAAAATGCAGATTCTCTTTCTGAGGACTTGGGAACCAGAAAAAATTAAATTATGAACTGAAAGTCATAGAAAAATGTATCCATAGGAACTTCGGGCTATGTAAGGCATCTGGTAGCTGAATATTACATTTAAGCATGAATCATCCTACAGACTTCCCAGTTCCATAAAGGATAACTCAGAAAAGAGGAAATTTTCCAGAAAGCAGTCCTTGCTTTCATGCTTACCAGGTGAAGTTGTTTGGCACAAGATTTTCACAGAAATCCAGGAGGATGCCTCATCCATCTTCCTGCTCTGGGACATGACCTGATATTTATCCAGTCCCTAATACATTCTTATATAACAGACATCATGGGTTGCCTGAACCCTGCAGGCTGAGCCATCTCTGTTCCAGTGCCCATCTGTCCTTGTTGAAAGGGAAATTGGAAAAAGAAGCCCCAAATCTTCTTTACTGAAAAAAAGTCAGTTATTTCTCTCATCCTTGATGAAAATGGAGAATAGTCCATCTCTGTGTCTGTTTTTCTTGTCAATGGATAGGAGTAGTGTTTGGTAGTCTTCTTCCCTGAATGTCATCCTTTTCATTCCAGAGCCATAAAATGGTTTCTCCCATTTCACAACACCATTTTGAATTCATGCTGTGCTCTCCCCCAGGCTTCTTCATCCTGGTTTTGGGCACAAACTAGAGCTGAAGTTTTCCCTGCTGTGGACCTGCATGTTTCACGGTTTCCTAATCTGATGGAAAATCATTGATAGATACTCTGAGAGGGATTTCCCAGTTGCCCACTATATGGGCATTTCATCTGGACCCTATTTCCTTGTGAAGTTGGAGACACTAGAGTTAGGACATATCACATACAGAGCTGCTCTAGCTGTTACACCACGTACCTGTCACCAAAGAATAAGACAGTGTGGTTTGAGAGCATTTTTTCCAATCTGAAATGGCTGTTTTGTAATCCTTATTCTCCTTTTGGTGCTTAAGAGGGATTATCTGATCAAGTGTCTCTCTGGCTGTGGAGGAACACACCTGGGTTGTCATACCCTGCCTTTTTAAAGGCAGTGACGGTGCTTGTTCTGCTTTTGCCCTTCACAAGGGAAGTGGCTCAATATGATATTCAGCACTTGAAGGTGAATTTCATCTGGCTCTGATAATCTGAGCACGTTTGAGATATCCAAATATTATTTAAGCAGGTTTTGTCTCATTTCACATGTATTCCTGCTGGTTCATTTCAAAGGTGTTGCATACCTTGTTGCAATTTATTTTTTTAGTGAAAACAATAAAAAGGACAGAAGTTTTCTGGCTTCTCTGGATGAGCTTTTGTTTGTTTGTTTTCTGGTTTAAATAACAGCCTTTCATTTTCCTTTCTCTTTCTCCAATATTGACAGCATTTCTAACACCTTTTCTTATTGCCTTTTGTGTCCCCTTGCTAGCTGTAGTTCATTTTGTGCCTTAGCTTTGCAGGCACACCTCTGCTGCTCCGTGTTTGATCCGTTTGTCTATACCTGTCTTCAGAAATGCCACCTTATTTCCATTTGTGGTACAATCCCTCCCTGATTTTCAGCTCAGCCTCACAGGTCTCCTTCTATCAAGTATTATTCTGAATTTGTATCTGAGGTGCTTGGAGATTTATTCTCCTAAACTTGTTTTTGCTGTTTGCTACAAGTTCCTGTTTATTGCCAGACATTTGAATTCCTTCTCTCCCTTTCTGTCTGAGAAGACCTTCTGGCAGCTAATGGCCTAAACAGCTCTGCAGTGTATCAGACAAGTAGTATTTTAATCCTACTGACTGATAGGGTTTTTCAGGCTAGTATTAAAAAAATAATCATTTAGCTTATGTGACGCAGAGGGGTTTATTATACACAGAGGAAATATAGCTGCAGGAGGCTGAAAATATTAAGGCATCACACTGCAGTAGTGTGGGAGCGCTGTGCAAGGGATGGTGAAACCTTTTCTGTCTTCCTTTTGTATTATTCCTTTAATAACTCTGCTGCTGTGTTTGCTCTGCTCACCTGTGTATGGCAGAATGCAGCATGTTTCTACTGGGAGTTGTATAGAAATACTTGGGGCATGAGATGCCGGCAGAGGGCTCAGAAATATTTCTGCCACCTCTAGTGCGGGGTCAGACCTGCAGGACACAAGTATGGGCTGCCCTGGCTTGCAGGAGACAGGACCAAATGCACAAGAGCTGTTCTGCCCCCGGGGTCTGCTTTTGAGTCACTCTTGCCCATGCAATGACCTTGACAAACCCGAGCTCCTTGGAGGCTGGACCCAGGTGAAAAGGAAGGCTCTGTGTGTGTACAGATCACTGGGACAGTGGAAGATGAGAAGCTCATTTGTGGCAGTACAGGGGAGGTACCAAACTCTTGTTTTGCCACTGCTGTAGAAGAAAAAATGAATAAGAAAGGGGTAGAACTTTTTGGCACCGTCTGAAGTTTGGGCTTCAGGTTAGCTGCCCAGTTGACCTCATATTTATCCGTGCAGTTAGCAGGAGTGAAACAGGATCCCTGGGGATTTTCAGAGAAAGCTATGCCAGAGCACATGAGGGAATGTGGAGAGTAATTATGCTTCCTCTCTGCACATCTGATTCCCTGGTCTAAGTGTTCTCCAAGTCTCGTTAGCAATAACTGAAGCCAGATTAAGGATCTGTGGTGTAGCCAAAGGCCTCTTGCCTGGTTTGTCAGCTGCAAACCTGGTTCTTGTGATACCCAAGCACTATCAGCAGCTCGGTGCTGGAGCTAAAGATGAGTTTATGCAGGCTCCTTGTACCAGCTGTGGATTCTGGGTGTGGTCTATGCTTTGCTGATAAGAGAAGGGAGAAGTATTTGGGAAAGTTCTTTGAACATTTACCTTTTAAAGAAGCCAAGTGTAAGGGGGAAAAGAAACCTCTGCACTGCGCCAAGGATACAGCAGAGCCACAAGCACTGAGGATAGTTTATGGGAAGGTTGTGAATTTTGCTCTGTAATTGCTACTGGCACTGGAAGAATACTGAGTAAGAGCTCAATTATTCCCGTGGGAAGGGCGTGGAAGGAGGGACAACAGGGTACCTGCAGGGAGCTGAGCCCACGTAGCTGCAGGGGGAATCCAGCGACTCCCAGCACAGACAGACTGCATTTCACATACTGAGCTCCAAGGTGGTCTTCTGGATAATAGAAAATAGCGACAGGGGTCGGGGCTGCTCCTGGCTTCCAGCTGTGCACCCTTCATTAAACTTTCCTGTGGGAAAAGGCAAGGTCATTCTAGGGAATTGGTGTGGGAATGAACCCTGGGTCACTTCACTCCTCCGGTAGCAAAGAAATGATTTAACACAGTGCAGGCATCTGTGACATCCAGTGTCCAAGGGTTTGGTGTGTGAACATTTTAGTAGCTACCTCTTAGAATGTGTGGCTTTTCAGTGGAATGAGATCCCTGCAGAGTAACCTGTCATTACTGCATTGGGAGGGAGATGCACACTCTGCTCCTAAATCCTCAGGCAGTAGGTGTATCTGGGACCTGGGATTTTTATTCAACTCACATCTGTGCAGCATCCAGCACTGTGTTGGGCTGGTGCACGTAGGATAGCTGGGGGCATGCCAAACAACAGGGAGGTCTGTGCCACAAAGTGCTGACAGCCCCAACCTGTGAATGATTTAGGCTGTGTTCCCTGACTCTCCTTGAACTCTGGAGCTGTCTTTCCTGGTAGCATCTCCATCCCCTTTCTGCCCTGGCTGCACAAATGTGCTCAATTAGGGTTAACTCAAACTGAATCAAACTTCGTGCCTGAGGTTGGAAATCTTCCCAGTCAACTCACCACAGCCACATAGCATGGTGGGAGACAAGGCGAGAGGGGAGATGAACGCTTTTCAGAGAAACGAATCCAAGGAAACTTTGTTCACTTTTATTTCTGCAGGAGATGATTCCCCCAAAGGAGATTTCCCTCTTCAGAAAAAATCCCCGGTAAGTGTTACTGCTGGTTTCCTTTGCTTTGCTTTCTGCTCAGCTTGCTCTAAACATTGCAAGATCTCTCTGTTCTCTCCTCTGTTGTGCTCTGGCTAGAGACAAACACTCTTTCTTGCAGAGGGTTGAAATAAGCCTTAACAACTCAAGGCAAAATTCCCTCCACTAACCTGATTAAGTTAAGAAAGTGCAGCTTAAAGGGAAAACATGAACTGTCTGAATGTTTGGGGAAAAGGGTAAGGATTTTGATTGTTGCCTTTGTTCTGAAGACTACTTTTCTTGTGGTAAGAATTTACTTCTCTGAAGTGGAGGGGGGTGTTGTGCATGGGAGGGAGTGAGATGAACTCTGTATTTGTTTAGTTTGATGAAACCCACCAGGGAAGGGTCCCCAGATGCTACAAAGCAGAAGGAAGGACAGGGATTGAGGACAGGCCGCTGGTGAGTGTTACAGAGCCCAACTGTAGTGCCAGAGCCTTGAGTCTACATGTTTGGCTCTGATTTAAAGCCTGATTCAGGTGCTGCCTTGCAGCTTTGATGTTTGCGCAGGTTTTCAGGCTAATTCTTGTTGAGTGCTTAACCCCTAAAAACTGTACACTGCACTGGCTTCAGGGAGAACTTGGCTTGTATTGCAGCTGCTTTGATTTGCAGGATAATATGTAACACTTGGTCTTAAAACTCACAGTCATGTCATTAGCAAACCAGCTATTTAACACAATTTTAAGTATTGTGCAGACATTAACTATTGGATATCCAGAGCTCCTGGGAAATATTAATCTTTATCCCATTTTGCAGTTAGTCAGCAAGAAGGAGTAGCTGAAAACAAATGTCTCCTGTAGCAGGCACTTTAAACGAACTTTCTTTTTTCCAAAGACACGGTCTATCAACTTCCACAGTATCTTTAAGAGATCCATAATCCCACAGATCCCAGGCTTGCTGTGGTAGCTAAGCACTGCAGACTATCTGTGTGTTCATGAATCCAGGTTTAACCTCTCTGCTTTTGCTGGGGCTCTCTGCTAAGCACAGTCCTCCTCCGCGAAAGCGAGGAAACTGCATCTGGCTCTCCGTATGGATGAAAGCTTCCCACTTTTGGATGTCCAGGCAGGCCACAGGCAGGTCAGTGATACAGTAGAGAGAATACAGGAGGGTTTCTGCATGTGCTGATGCCATCTCATGACATACAAGCCGGATGGAAGTACCCCTGCTTGTAAGTCGTTGTTCTGTGTTTATAAGCACTTACTCAGGGTCTTGGCTTGGGTGCTTGGGAAGGTTTAGCTGGGAAGTCACTGCCCCCTGCTCTCCTTTCCCTCCTTCTCCTCCTCATCTGTAGGAGGTGCCCATCCCACAGCAGGAGTGGCTGAAGTTAGTCACTGCAACTTAAACCAGTGTAGAGAAATCCACTGGGATTTGTGCTTTGGGTGCAGAGGGGTGAGTTCAGGCAGCAGCGCTCCTGACACCTGCCCACCTGGGTGTGAACAGTCATGCTCTGCGTCCCCACCAAATGTTATTAAATACCATGAGTACTTATAGTAGAAGTCTGTGAAAGAGAGGAAGAAAAAGAATCCCTGTTTTACAATTTTACTTCCAATTTCAGAAAATGCCTCCAAGCACCCACAGGAAACATAATTTGCCTCTTATGGATTTTCTTTTTTATTATGAAAGACGTATTGGAGAAAGGTATTCTGTGTCTGCATATATTTGTGTGTTTGTGCATTTACAGCTTATATATGCCACCATTTTTAGGCCAGTCTAAAAGCAGAAGGCCCCAGTGCAGTTTCCAAGGGAGCCCACTCTTTCTAACAAGCCATATTGCTGAGCACAATGGTTTCAGAGTAAATAATAAATGGAATGGATAATTATGTATTTAGTAAAGCAAAAAGGTCAAGGGTTTCTTATAAAAATAGTGAGATAAATATATGTGTTATATATATATATAAATGGACAAAAATATTTGTCTTTAGAAGGTTAAGTAATGCAAAATAGGGGGAGGTGGGAGTTGTGGGAGTTTTTTTATTTTTTACAATCAGTCTGTTTTGTTGCTCTTTTATAATGTTGAGCAAGACAGCATCATTAGGCTAGATTCTTCTAAACTTGATGCCACTGCTTTGTGAATCCAAATAAACTTAGGTCTCTTGGTGGTGAAATAAACCTGAATAAACACATCTATTTTGGTACTGTATTTGCATTTGGGACTCTGGGAAGAAATACAGGAATTCATTATTTCTGACATGAGGCACAGAAATGCATGTGAAGAGTTCATCTCACTTCACTGGCCCATACCATGGCTGTTTAAAACCACAAATACAGTTGCAGCTGTTAATATGACACTCCCCCCAAATCCCTCACCAAATCCACGGCCAGCCCCTCTCTCACAGTAATTGGCAGAGGCTGGGCAGTGCTGTGAAAAACTGCTTTCCTGTTGCGAGGCAGCGGAGCTACTAAGCAGCTGGAAGCTGAAAGCTGCTTAGCTCGGCCCACTGTGGGGTAGCAAGAGGGCCAGAGGCCCACACAAGGTTGTGCCAAGACTCATCTGTCTAATGCCTTGTATTTCACTTGGGAAGTGCTGATGTTAGCTGGAGTAAAGTCAGGCTCAGCGAAAGAGTGGCCACCCTCAGATGGGTTTGACAGTCCCACAGCTTTTTTTTTTTTTTTTAGTTCTGATTAATAAATTGAATTATCCATAGCTATGCCAGCAATCTTGGAATATGAAATGGATGCCATGCCTAAAGGAGTGCCAAACACTGGGCTGATGCTCTGCTTCAGTGAGTGGTGGCACAGTTCAGCACAAGGGAGGTGTAGCAATTGAGGGAGGGAGCTACTTCACACACAGAAGCAGACAGCACATCCCTGGGATCTCCTACCTTCTGAGGCAAGGTCTGGTACTAGAAGAGGAAGAAGTTTTGTGGCAGGGTGGTAGCTTTATATGAAGTTAATGAAGTGAAGAAAAAAGGCATCCAACGGTGGTGTTTTTGTTCTCAGTGACTTTTTAGCATTGCAATGGAGAGCTGGTAGCACCCTTCCAATGGAGTTCCTGGAGCTACAAGCATGGTGGGCTGCTGACAGCCCATGAATCCCCATGGCAGTCCTTGCTGGGCCTGTGTCAGCCAGGCTGATTCACTGGGGAGCCTTAATCAAAGCAAGATTAAGCATGAGCAAAGTGCGAGGTTCATTCTCTCCTTTGAATGCAGCTCACAGGCCAGTCAAACAGCAGTGGGAACTTTGTTTTTGGACTGGACTCCTCCCCACCACCCAGTCAGTCACTGTGGGGATATGTTGCTGGAGTGAAGGCTTTGACAGAACTCATGTGTTCTTGTTTGTCTCCCACAGAAACTCTGTGGCTCCAACTACCCCCTGAGCATTGCCTTCATTGTGGTGAACGAGTTCTGTGAGCGCTTCTCCTACTATGGCATGCGAGGTATGTGGCCTTTGTCTGGGGAGTGACTTTCCCATCCTGGGTCTTTATACACACTAGATTGGTGTTCCAGGGCTGTGCTGTATGTGGTCTCAGCTGTCTTTCAAAGTTAATTGATATTTTGGAATGCAGGTATGAACAGTGTACCCTAACATAGTTGCTATAACTGCGATGAGCAGAAGTTGGGACTAGAGGACTCCAAATTTACCTTCCAGTCCAAATTTTTATACAATTCCCTATATCTAACCTGGTTTTCTACTGTGTGATGTTTTTCATAGTTGTGTGCAATCAGTGTGTTTGGGAATTGAATCTTACAGGCACCTAATCTGCAAATAGAAATGTGCATAAACAGAACTGCAGGTTACAGTAAGATAAGCTAGAAAATATATTTTTTCAGCTAAACATAAATGTTTATGAGCAAAGAATGTCTGATACTCATATATCTCATTTGAGCTTTTCCTGTGTCAGAGATTATGAGGAATACGTCTGAAAGCACAAATCTTTCCACAGCAGTGTTCAGTTGCTTGACAAATAAGTAGTTTTCTTGCCACCATGATCCTGCTTATCTGCAGAGATACACATTAATTATCTGATATGATTTGCTTGTTTCCTTTTAGCTGTCCTGACACTGTATTTCTTAAGCTTCTTCCATTGGGATGAGAATCTCTCCACTGCTGTGTACCATGCCTTTTCTGCACTGTGTTATTTCACACCTGTCATCGGAGCCATCATGGCAGACTCGTGGCTGGGGAAATACAAGTAAGTGAAGACATCTCTCTAGTTCAGTCAGCAGGCATCAACACCATGCAGCCTGTGCAGGGGCACTGCTGTGTGTGCTCCCAGTTTTGAGCTAGCTCAAAGTGCAGCAAAGACACACTTATGAAGGTCAGCTCTTCTCTGTTAACAGAGCTGATCTGTTTGCTCATGTTCCTCTTACACCCAAGGGCCAACAGGCAACAAAGTTGGCATAAATTAAATGTCACAAGCACACTCTTCCTCCACTGTCCTTCCATTTTTGACTTCAGGTAGCTGAGGTGTAGGACAATTAGCCCTCAGTTTGCCATGGTCTGCTTCTGAGAAGGATTCAAAGATATTGAGGAAGTGATGTCATAATGTAGATCTCACAGCTTCAGATGAAATATCACTAACTACAATGTACTTATGTACACTTTTCACAGCATAGGGAATGTGTCAGCACACCCATATTTATGCCTGGGTTCATTCAAATAATCTCCATCAGCATATAACCGGGTAAACTCTTCCTGAGTAAGAGTCCTTAGGCAGTCTTCCCTTCTGGTGATAAGTTGTGGAACCATCTGCCCCAGAGTGGTGGTGAGCAGCTGGATATAGGACTTTCTTTGCTTGATACTGTTTGTTCATTGTCTGAGCAGTCTTGGCTGTCAGGGTGATGAAGTGCAGCCGAACCCTTCTTTCTAGGATTAAGCACATCTGGCAGAAGAGTCTCAACAGGAAATAAGCAGCTGCCATATGCCTTTCCAGAAGAAAGTTCTTAAGGATATATCAGTGTCCTTTTTTCTCTGTGCTCAATTTTAGTCATTCTCTTGTCCCTTTGAATGAAAAAATGTAACAGTCGGGGTTTATTAACTTCATTATTGAAGGTCACCTAGCAATGTTAATTGGTATTGGAGGATGTCTATCTTGCAGCATGATGTTGTGAGAAGGTAAGTCTGTACACAGACTCTGGTATGTTAGGCAAGAGACTTTCCCTGGAGTAATCCCTATAACTTAATGAGAGGTGGCTTTTGCTGTAGTAGCTGGACCTCAGCCAATACCAAGGACAGGATATCAGATTAAAGAGCCTTTTAGGAATGATCTGATGTGGCTCTAAATTAGCTGTTGCAACCAGAGTTTGAATGCATCAGGGACCACTTCCATGCTCAAAGCTCACAGGACTTCTTCTAGTGTCTCTGTCCTATCAAGTCCTTTGATTCCCTCTGTATGTGTCATCTGCACATGAATACATAGACATCTCTTAAGCCCTAAGGTGATGAAGGTAATAGAATACAGTCAAGAGTCTGGTCATCCTACTCAGATTTCTTCTTCTCTCTCACCAACACATGAGAGGCAGATAGATGAGCTCAGTCTTTCAGAGGTACTTGGGACCTAAAACAGACTGACAATGGGGCAACCACGCTCCTAATTCAGGTGTGTTGGTTAGGTGGGTTGAATGTGGGCAACAGTCTCTAGAAATCCCTTCCAGTCAAGGGACTCACTTATGCACATCCTACAAAATGCCATTTATTAGTAATCTGGAAACTCAGTTGGACCTGAACAATGCTTTTCTCTTTGCAGTCTTCCATGTATGACAAGACTGGAACAGTTTTTGTTTACTCTGCTCAGTAATGTCTACAAATAAAGCAGGGGCTATCCTTCCTTAATCGGAACCGATTTGCATATCTGTTTCTCCTGGTGCACTCAGTGTTGACATGAAGGAATTGCAGCTGCCCACTGTACCAGTGTTAGAACAAACCAGTTCCTTGTGTGTCTGCCAAGCAGAGCTGCCATATCAGGGAGCACAGGCACACTCTGTTTTCGGACTGTGCATCACCCGGCACCTTCAGTCACTGCTGTTTGCTTTCCTCACAGGACGATCATCTACCTCTCCATTGTGTATGTTGTTGGCCATCTGATAAAGTCAGTCGGTGCCATTCCATCCCTGGGCAACCAGGCAGTTCATGTGTAAGTAGCCCTTGAAGCCACAGTGCTGTAGCAGGTTGCAATGGTAGTTGGTTTACCCAAGACTAATTTGTTTCACATCCATCAGTTTGGGGGCTGTGCATGGATTACTTTTATCAGGGAAGGGTTAGGGATGTCTGAGTAAGGGCAGAAGGGTGGATCTAGTGTGTGAACATGCCAGATTGAGTTGGCAATCACCACAGAAGCTCCAAGCCCTTTGACACAGGCACCTGGGATCACCCCTCTCTGCTATACCATGCTACTGGTTTGATCTCCTCCATCCAACTGCCTGCACCAGGTTCCCTCCTCTCTCATTTCATCAGCACAGCTGCCCAGCTCAGCAAGGTTCCCCTGTATGCATGGGAACAGAAAACTGAAATACATTTTCTGGTAACAGGGGAAGGGTCTCTCTCTTTCACAGGGTACAAGTCTCTAGATTCTGAATGGATAGGCTTGCCAGAGTAGTCTCTGAAACCACCAAGCTGGTTTTGTCTGTGTGGTCACAGCTCAAAAAATATGCACAGGCAGGAGCATGTGTTGTTTACAGAACAGTTTTCTTTTGTCCCAGACCTGGCCAGTCCTGATACTCTTGTTCCCTACAGACGTAATCTGTCAGGCCAACAATGGATTTTGAAGACCATTGGGAAGTAGAAACCACCCAAGAATGAGCCTAATTCAAACAGTTTGTCTGCTCTTACCCAGGCTAGAAGGCTGCAAGAAAAAGGCACTTCCCCATCGCCCCCTTTTTCTTTTTTTTTTACTTTTTCTCAATTGATTTCTGAAATCTTTTGTTGTCATATGAGTGAAAAATAATCACACAGATCTTTGATCTCCTATATATCCATTGGACCTCAGAACAACAGGAAACTGACAAAACCAGTTTGCTTAATTGACTGGTACTGAATGAAGAAATTAGGATAATTAATTTGTTTTTCACACTTAGCTGGCTCATCAACACTACCCGTGTGCAAAAGACAACGTTATCAGAGGAATCATGGTTGGGTGACACTAAAATGCTCTCATAAGCACTGGAAAAGTTTTGCAATGGTGATATTTTTGTTCTTGCATGAAGGGTCCTGTCTATGGTTGGTCTGTTTTTGATCGCCCTTGGAACGGGAGGTATCAAGCCCTGTGTCTCTGCATTTGGTGGGGACCAGTTTGAAGAGGAACATGTAAGATTTCTTTTCTTTCCTAAAACCTGCAGTGTCTGCTTACTTTATGAAGATGTTTATGTGATCAAAATTCTGGATAAGAATAAGGGCCAGTTTGCTGGAAAAGATGTAGTGAGATGTGAGATGTGAGATAGGATGCTTTGCATGAGACTTGGGAGAATCTAGATGCTTCAGGAAAGGAAAATTACAGCAGAACAGGACTGATTCTGGAAAGGATAGGTCATAATTGCATCAAATAATCTAAATGTTAATTGGAAATCAGAGTAGTTGAAAAATCCTGTCTTGCATATCATGGAACTGTATATATCACGAACCAGCTTAAAAGAGGTGATTATAATGCACGGCAATGGAATACAGCAAATGAAAGAAAAAAATTGTATTACCAGCCTATGCTTCTGTGCGATTTTTTCTTCAAATCAGTTATAGTCTTTGTCTCAGATGTTGTTCAGAAAGAACTGTAGGAAATTCCAGTCTTTTGAAAGTAGCATCAGAATGTTTTCTGGATATTTCAGAATGGAAAGTTCTGAAGAGTTGAAAAAATTTTTCTGTTTAGCTCTATTTGTGGTCTGTATCCTGTGAATTGTAGTCCAGGTGCTTTGTGTCCTCCTTCTCTATCGTGGATGCTTAGCCCCTCTTCTGCACTAATCTCAACTTCCGTTATGCAGCACAGGGGCTCGACCAGGGATAAGGTAGTGCTTAAAGAAGCAAGGCAGGTCAGGAAGTGCTAATCCTCAAGCAAAATGCTGAATTTTTAAATTGACCTGAAATTAAATAGATTATGTTGACCTAACACACAAATAAAAAATTCTGTTTTCTAAATGACAGTATTCAAATCAGCAAGTTCTGTGCATGACATATGTCCTCAAATATGTAGAAGGTCACTGCTACAAAAAAGAAAAGAAGTGTTGGGGTCTGTGATGAGTAGGCTTAAAATCAAGGAGGATTATTTAGGACTGGCAGTACAAAACATTTTTCCAGAAGCAGATCTAGAGAAATACTGGAAAATACTAGGACCTTTGGGAGATGGAAATTTCCATCAATGGAGCCATTAAAGAAGGATGTTAGGCTAATAGTGTGTCAGAAAAAAACACTGGTAAAGTTGGATAAGAGTTGGCCACTTGGCCTTGGACAAGGAGCCTGGTAGGGCAGTTTTCTCCTTGTCTTTTGCAATGCCCCAGTATGTAGTCAACATGTAATGAAATAATATAGACTAGATTTAAAATTTTGTAAACACTTGTGCTTTCTGCATGTGAACTGTGTGATGCTGAAGTGATGAAGCTTATGGTTACTGAGGAGTAACAAAACACATGATGTTCCATGACCACTTGTCCAAAGCAGGTGCTTCTGCAGGCATGTCCATACTGTACTGTCAGTTGGATCCAGTGCTTTAGGGGATGCTGCAGAAGGGAGAGCAGCAATGCCCTGGTGGTCACCAGCCTTCCCAGCTGGCACAACTCTGACAAAAAGCAGGCTGGCAGCACAGCACACATGCTCTGGGATAGCTGCATGCATCCCAGTATATGGGCATCCCAGTTTGCAGCACCAATTGTTGTCCCAAAAGGATTCTAAGAGGTGCTAAAGCAGCATTTACAGAAGTGCTACTTCTATGACTATTAATGATTAATAGTGTTTATCCAGCATCTTTCAATTACCACCTAATTACAGTATGATAATATGCAACACTTATCTTCAGAGTTTTTTATAGACTTCAGCTAATGAATCTCAGCACCTCTGTCAGGCACATATGTGTTATTATCCCAAACTTAAAACCACATTTGAGTTACAGAGAAAAAACCTGAACTACCTGTGGCTGTGTGAGCCTATACCCATTCTCCAGTGTTCAGACTACACCTCTCCAACAAATTTAGCAGATACTGAGGCTCAAACATTCACCTGTGCATTACCTTCAAGAAAAACTAATTTAGAGAAAGAAAAATGTTAAAAGCATTCTGGTAAGGACAATGCGTTCTGCTGTATTAATTCTTTTCAGAATAGAAAGTTTTCTTTTTTACCATTTTGAAATGACTTGGCATTTCAGAAGAAACAAATGTTTTGTGCTATGTGATAGGAAGTTTAAGTCATCAGAATTGGAATGAGAAGTTTTGATTTTGTGAGGAATGAAAGGTTTGGGGCCAACCAGAATATTTCTTCCCTCTGGAGTGGGGTTTGAGGGGGCTTATGTTTTATTTTCTTCCACTCCAGGTAGGATGAAATAAGTTTTGAAAATTCCCTATGAAATGAAGCCTTTGATTCCCCTGTGGTTTTCAGGACACCAGTAAGCTTCAGCTGAGCCCTTAAATGCACACATTTAGTTGTTTCATCTGAAAACTAGGGATGAGGTAGTTTTGTGTATGAATAACTAAATTGCCCCTGCTATTTCCAGAGACAAGTTTATGTTTGAGGTAAATGCACAACATCAGTCTGATCCTCTTTTAAGTACTTTAGGAGCATAATAGTCTTGGATCTGCCACTTTGAGAACAGTACTACTACAAACGGTGATGGAGACTGATTTGGCAGGAGGTTGGAAAGGGAAAATAGATTTATCTGCAGGAGATTTCCAAATGTCTTTGTCTATGGGATTAGGAGTTCAAATTAAAAATGCCTGAATAAAATTATATTTACAATATGTTATATGAATGTGAGGCTGCTGTGCATATTAATTAGGGACCAAAGCTGCTTTCAAACACTGCAGTATGGTGTTTAAGGTGCTAAACAGCTTTCTCTTTGTTTCTTTATTTTCTGGTTGCCAAGGAGATCAGGATTATCATGTATAGTACCTTTTTTCAAATTAGCTAATCCAAATCATGTTGTTAATGTATGTCTGCACTAAAGATTAAGACAATAGGGAGGAAATTCTTTTTTTCTAATCAGTCTAATTTGCAAGCTTCTGGGTCATTATTTTTGTAGCTATTTCAGCTTTTCTCTGACCATTTTTCTTTCCATCACTAACATCTGAAAATGTGTGAAATAATATGCTCTAAATTCTTTATGTATCACTATCTTCTTCTCTTACCACCACATTTTTTTTTGGTAATTATTGCTCTAGACTTTGTCGTGTCAAGACCTGCATGCTTGAGTTTATCACAGCTCTCAGAAATTCTGAGCTGCTCAGATATGAAGGGTTAGAGACATGCCATCAGAATTTGACTAGAAGAGGGCAGGACTGTGAGGACTCTACTGCACCACCATGGCAGGGCTACTCCAGGAATGGGGAAGATTGCTGAGGCTGCTCATTTCTCTAGTTTTCTTTATGATGACAAATAACTAGTCACAAAGGTAGAATGAAAAAGAAAATGCAGTTTTACTAGTTTACCAGTAAAAAGTTCTGGGTTATCAAAACCACCAGCAAGGACAGAAATGGAGTATAACAGATAGTACGACCCAGGGCTGTTTTCTATTAACCATGAGGATGTGCCATGGAGATGATTTTTATAAGGCTTTCAAATCCTTTAGTCCAAGATAAATAATGTATGGGTTAGATAGCCCTGAACACTCTAGGAAATAAAATTCTGGAAAAGCCAAAAGCTCAAGTTGATGGGGTCTTCATAACTGTGCTGGGTCAAGGCAGAAAGCCCTTAATTCAGGTAAGCAGACCTTGGTGGGTGGCAGTGGGAGGTGATGGGGCTCTCACCCTCACCTTCCCACTACCCACTTTACACGAGGACATGAAGAAAAGCCCTTCCACAGTCTCCCACCTCCCCCCCTTCCCTGCTGTAATCCCCTGTGATCAGAGGCTTCTTGCCATATGAAGTAGCAATATTTCCTGTTGGCTGCACCATCAGTTACAGGAAGTTTTGTTACGTTTTTGGATCCCAGGATTCATTACTTAAGAGCTGTCCTCTTTTAGCTGCCTGCAATTCTTCACATTTTCTCCAGTTTTCTAGCCTTGTGAATATTGTTGTCTCAGAGAGCAGAAGGAAGCAGGACGCATTAGAAGGAAAGGAGACAGAACAAGGTCCCTGAGGAGTTTCCTAGGACTCAGCTGAGTTAAAGCTTTGCATTCAAATAATGCTCAGCTCATAGATCTGGCTCAAGGTGCCCTAAGGAGCTCTCTCCCAGACACCACTTACCGAGCTGGTGATACAGACGAGCACGGGGTAGGTCAGGTAGCCTGCCTTTGTTTCTCCACTCTGCTGGCCCACCCAGGCCCAGGGAGGAGGTTTAGCACTGTACATACACGTGGCTGTGCATGTAAGTCTCCCCCACAAGCAAGGAGAGACTGCACTCAGACATTACTCCTGCAAAAAGGACCAAACTCTGCATCAAAATCTTGATTCCTTCCAAATTATAAATTATGCAGGAAGAAAGAAGATCCAGAGGAATACTTTGACTCTATGAACTATTATATCTTACAACTTAAGTTAAATTCAGAACTCTTTCTCTTAGAGTTTATCCCTCCACCAGGCTCTTCAATTTGCTCCCCTAGATTTAATGTACCCTATTAGTTTGAGTTTGACTGGCCTCACCTTGGTGGTGTCCTGTCTGATGGATACTTCTCAATTGCTGATACTCCTTTATCTATGCTGTGATTACCAGTTCCTTAAAATATACAGGTTTCTTTCTCAATTTCTACACAGGAGAGGAGGAAAAAAAAAAAGAGCTCAGACACAGGAAGAAATTATGAGCTTGTCAAACCATGCCAAATTGGATTGAATTAGGTGACAAAGGATCTGAATCATGCTACTTGTTCTGAATACGTCAATGCTCTCCCCTCCTTCCAATTTCACAACACTCTCAAGGCAGTGGCTTTTCTTCTGAAATGCCAAAAAGCCCCAAAGCGCTTCTCAAGTAACCTGAGTTGATTTGTGTGAGCATTTACCATCACCTGAACACAAGCTTGTTTGCTTAACATTTTATGCACTCTGTGTCAATATTTGCCCAGCCTTCCTAACAAGAGAATTGATAGTGTTCAATTTGCAAGCCCAGTGCTGTGCGTTAGCCATGACATTGATATTGTCTTCTCATTTTAGACCTCGGAGAGAAGCAAGTTTTTTTCCATCTTCTATTTATCCATTAATGCTGGAAGTTTGATCTCCACGTTTGTAACTCCTGTATTAAGAGGTCAGTGTTGATTTAGAATAAAACAATAAATTAGCTACCCTCTAACTACTCTGCTGTGCATAGTTAGGCTCTTATGACAACAGAATGGCAGAAATTACATTATCTGTGGAGTGGTCAGTGTATTGCATTTGTTCCTTGTTAATCCTGCTGTAGCAGCATAACAGATTTATAACACAGGCAGACAAGTCACAGAAATTATATTCCTGATTGTATTTCAAAGCCAGCCTGAACTGCAGAATTAAAATACACAAGGTGGAAGGACTTATATGGTGATCTAGTCCCCACTGCCAGGGAAGGACTTGCCTGCAGGTAAACTGTGGATGGGAAATGATCTCTGCTGTCCTGTGCAGCCGTCAGGGCTGGAAAACTTAGCAGGGCTGGCTTCGAAGTCCTACCTTCTCCCTCCCACAGGGTGCTGCTGACTTCTGGAGGGCTCTGTCCTGGCACTCAGGCTTGTCTGCGTGGGTCTGCTTGCAAGATTGCTGCCCTGAGCAACTAGCCTTGAAGACAAAGCACAGGCCTGTGCCCCATTTAAGACCTACTTTATATTCTAGCCTGCTTGCAAAACCTTTTTAGTCCTCAAGCCTTGCTGCACTTACTTCATTGTATCGCAGCGTCTTGAAGCCAAAGGGATTGGCACACTCTAAATACAGGCACAGAGGCAGAGCAGCAGGCCATAGGTGGTGGGGATGGGGACAGGGACAAGGTAGCCTTCACATTAGTTGCAATTTTTTTTATTCCATTCCACGGCTCCCAGGAAGCTCTCTTTGTTTGGAGTGGTTATTTTAACAGGTTCTTGTCTCATGTTTACACCTTGCACAGGGACAAAGACAAATGCTGCCTCTCTTACTCATTCTCTCTCTGGTGTCTCCAGGTCAGCATTCAGTTGGGAAGGCTTTTTGCTTAACATAGTCAATGGGCAGATGAAAGTCCAGTCCCTTCAAACTTCAAAACCTGTGCCAATATAAACTAGTTGCAACATGGAATTGAGGTGGTGAGGATGGGGAAAGAGTAACATTTCTGTTAAGTGTGAAAGCTTTTCTTGGAAGAGGAGGAAATGCAGTTTGTAGACATTTGGTAGAAATGTGAAATATATAATTTTAGGCAGAGAAGTCCAACTCATTTAGCACGTTAAAAGTTCAGTGTGCCCATAATGTCTCTCCCAGCTTTGTTGGATTTTAGGTAATTTCCTGAAAATAAGTAAATACATGTAATGCATGCACACGGCTGTGCAGCTGTCCATGACTGCCTAGCTACAACAAAGAGGAGCAACTGAAGGTTTCATAGATTGGTCTCCCGTTAACTACATCAGCTTATTTTAGCCATTTTGTCATTACTCCATGTAAGAATGCAGTAATATCTTGCCACTGGCATACAAACACAGACCCCACTGCTGGTTTGCTGTTTTCAACTGGAGCTCTAAATTCACAGGGTGCAAGAACTGACCTGGTCCAAGAGGCACAGGGTTTCAGGGACCCATAGCTCAGATTGATCCAAGCCATGCTGTAACACACCTGGCTTCCTGCATCTGGCACAGGCTGCCCCTAGTGAGATTGGCAAGGTGGTGAGAAAGGGAACTGGAGTTCTCAGGCTGATTCTGTGCTCCCACTTACACAGTGCAGGCATTGGGTTCCACTTTGTCCACTGTAGGTCGCTATGAAATCAGATTCAGGTTTTTCACTCAACAATTCAGGCAGCTGGCACAAAGAATGTGGAAACACAGTACTGGTTATTTAGGTCTAGGCAAATACAGAATGACTTCAGGTTATTTTAGATGTTGCTTTTCTCCCTGCAATTACAGTTCCTAGTTCTTTATACCTATTTGTCTGCCCCCTCCCGTCTACCATTTACATCAATATCCCATTATCAGCTGCTTTTGCTGGCAGACACTAACCCTGCTTCCAAATTGTCTTCATCAAGGGAGGACAACTGTTTCAAGGAGATTCAATTCACAGTGTCAAGCACAAGCAAAGAAGATTTAAAACCAGGGGAAGTGACTGATTTAGGGAAGCAAATCAAAATCTCCAGTAACATAAGTCTAACTGTAATGAGGTGCTTTTATTTCTGACTTCTTTTTCAGGGGATGTGAAATGTTTTGGAGAGGATTGTTATGCACTGGCATTTGGCGTCCCAGCAGCACTGATGGTGTTGGCACTTGGTGAGTGGAAACAATCATGCTTGTAATAGGAGTCACCATTTTTGGGTCCATGGATAGATGAGAAAATGCACAAATGCACTAATTCTGGATGGATACTGTGATAAGAAATGAAAGGGTTCAAGGTCACCCAAAAATTCCACAGTACAGAACAGCAAGAAAAATCAGTAGTTCACTGATGGTGGGCAGACCATGGTTTTCCTGCAATCTTTTATCATGATACTGTTAAGGGGCTGGTTTGATGGATGTTTCACAGCATAATTGCTTTGCTTGAATGCAAAGGGTGTCACCACAATGATTCTCCTGATGGCTTGCAGCTTTGCCTATGAGCAGGCTTGGCCTTTGAACTGCAATCTGAGAAGTCCTCAGAGTCCCCCAGCCTATAGAAGAGAAGCTAAATATGCAGCTTCTAACCTTTCCACAGGCTCTTTGCAGCTCAGGCCATCTTTAATGGCTCAGACTTTTGCTGCTGAATCTATGTGCTTCAGAAGGAGCTGAATGAGATGTTGCTTTGTTCTGAGCTGTCTCACTTTGGCTGAAGTAATTCCCACAATTATAGTGACAACTTATTATTATGTTGCAATAAAAAGTCCTTATTGTCCAAGTGTCAGGAGGCAGCCACAATGCCCCTGCTTCTTAAAGTTTGCATCTTAGCCCCATTAATGTACTTGTCAAGATTTCTGCTTCAACCCTGATAAAATATTCAGCAATGTCCCCCATTTTTACTATGACTCCTTGGTAGCCAGTAGAGAGGACACCCCATTAGCTTTAGTTTCACAACTGCAAGCTGCTGAGGAGAGCAGTCCCCTTATTACACTGCATTTGTGAAGTTTTGACACATGGGGTAACTTCTCATTCATCTTGTTACCTTCACTAAGAGACCAAGCAGTTGTGTGTTTTCATTGCAGCATCTGTGATTTGAAAAGTTTGTTCCCCAGAGAATGTGAATGTTGCTGTCCCCACTCAAATTTTCATCAGGGAGAAGAATCAGGAAACTGAAGAACTGTCATCATGCCACAGCTAATGTTGCAGCACTTATTTGCAAAAAAGTGCATGGTCACAGGCCTGAGAAGCTTCTATTTTCCCCTGTGACCTGTTCTTATCAGTTTAGGGCCGCACAGGCTCCTCTGTGCACCATACTGTGATGAATGTTTCCAGCTGAGTAGTAGTTGCCCAGGGGAAAACAAACGTGTAAATATTGCAGTTTCAGCGAGGGCATCGGTGGAAATGTGTTTTTAGCTGGTGTCCTGCTGCCAGATTGCACGTCCTGCCTAGCAAAGCAGCTCTCTGTTCTTTTGTAAAGTGCTAAAATGCTCTGGGAAGTGATGTATTTGACTATGTGAGCAGCATGCAGAACTGGAGAAAATATCCTTTTGGCCCTGACTGGCCCTCTACCCTTGTTGTTGGAAAGGAAGGATAGATTTAGAGGCAGAATGAAATTGTTATAGAGAAAGATTTTTCTGGGCTGCTACAGTTTCTGAAGGATGGGGTAAATTGATACCATTTAATTCCAAATGCCAAACCTAATGCAAGAACCTTAGTTCCCAAAGGAGTCAATGGATCACCAGCAGGTATTTCAGCAAACCTAGTGGATCAGCTTTTTAGAGGGTCAAACAGCTTCACATGGAAATACTAAAAATTAGGTAGTGCAGCTACCCACTCTGGGTGACTTTGCACAAATGCAAAGTGCAACTCATCTAAACTGACTTCAGAGGTCTCTCATAGTTCTGCAAGTGCAACCTGGATGAAAAGTCTTTGTAGTCAGAAAAGAGCAAAGGTGAGTTCCCTGCAGTGTCCCAGTCCTCCTGTGTTAGGACAGAGGTGCCTGCTACTCTCCACTGGCTGTGGACTGACCCAGACAGCTGGGTTAGTTTAAAAAGTTGAGGTTGGTTTATTCTATGGATTTCACGCTCAGCTTTTACTGTGCTTTTCCTGACTAATCTCTTGGGGATTCCAGTGTACTCAGAGGCTCTCATGGAGCAGGATAAATGATACTTAATCAGATAACTCCATCTCTGATAGGATTTTGAAGTCTCACTCTGATATTCTTTGTGCTTTGAGGGAGAAAATCAAGATAAAACAATACCTTAAATTGTACATCCTTTGTGGAAACCATAAATGGAGGTAATTTCTGTTAACATCTGTGTGGAGGCAAGGACCTTTGTGGCAGTTTCCATTGATGTGTGTGAGATGCAAGTGCAGAGGGCCTGTGTTGTGTCTGGATTAATCCTCACATGGGTAGTGTTGATTTCCAACATCAGGTGCAGCAATTCAATGTGGATTGTATTTTAAGTTTAGTCTACAAAATGTATAGATGGAGTGAATTTTCAAAGTTTTGATTCCCAGCATGAATCAGATGTGGAGGTGCCTGATGTGCCAGAGTAGATCATGAGAAGATGATAACAACATGGCCTCTTGTAGGATGCTGCATTTTCTTCCATCAGAAGGCATTAAAGGAATCCTGAATATTTATTTAAAAGTGCAATCCTGTGACTCTCAAGGGCAGAGGATTTCTGTTGAATACAGGGGTGGGGGATCCTTCCTGGAAGGCAGTGCAGGATTGAGCTTTAGCCATGTGAATTCCCATTTGGATTATAATATTTTTTCAGTTGTGTTCATTGCTGGAAGTGGACTGTACAGAAAAACACCACCACAAGGAAACGTCTTGCTGGAAGTGTGCAAATGCATCGGTGTAAGTGTGTGAAATTCTCTTTTTCATGCATGACTGAGGTTGCAGGACAGAAGAGCAGGACAAAGGGAGAGGGGAGGTGACTTTTGGAGTTCTCTATGCTGCTTCTGGATGTCTTGCTGATGAGCTGTAAGGAATAAGAAACACATGTAGGTCTTAGTTTATTCTTTCAACATTTCAATTGTTTTTCCTTAGCTCCATGAACTGTTCAGTTGATGTCAGTAGAACTACTAGTGGCTGATGCTGGTGGAGACTGAAATGAAAGGGAAATTCAGAAACTCATGGAGTATCAGATATATGACTCAATTTTTTTTCAGTTGAATAATTTTTCTGAACTTTATCAGTTCAGCAGACAGTAATAGCACACATTCATATTATGGACATTCAGCATGTTCATGTAAATGCAAGAGACACTTGCTGAAGTTGCATTATAGCTTTATCAATTGTTTTTCATCATGTGTGAGCTGAATACAGTATGAGAAAAAATACTCTCTTATTATTAGGTGGATAATGATGTTTCTATTTCAGGAAGCTGTTGCTAACAGCAGATGTTTTCTTTTTATCTAGGTCAAACCTAGTGGCAGATTTACCTTGGGGAAGCAGGAAAGATCTTAAAGAAAGGATTTCTAAGTGAGGTCTGCCACTCTTTTTGCCAGGGTGGCTCAGTATGTTCAGTGAGTGGAGCACACAGCACAAACAGGCCAGGAGCAGGACTTCAATGACTCTTGTGGGTCCCTTCCAGCTGAGGATATTCTAAGATTCAGTGATTCTGTGATTTGTTCCCACATCATACCTTTAATCAACCAGTGTCATAGAAACTTCTCTGCAGAGAATTCATCATAAAACATCCAATTTGAGATTTTAGAAGTATCCAGCAAACACCCTCACCAATTTTCTGGCACTGCTTACATTTGGGGATGGGGAAGGCAGCCTTGAGTTGAGAATGTGACAAGGTCAGGTAAGGCACAAGTGAGTTACTCACCTGTTTTTCTCCCTAGTTTGCTATTAAAAACCGGCTGAAAAACCGCTCCCGTGAGATTCCAAAGAGAGATCACTGGCTGGACTGGGCATCAGAAAAATACTCGGTAAGTGATGCTCTACCTGGTAGGTTTGGAGGGGGAAGGGGGAGATGAGCAGACAGACAGGCCTGGCCACACTGCTTCTCACATGCATTTTCCTGTCCCTTCTCACATCTGTACTCTCCTGACCCTTAATGGACAGTTTAGGTGCTGCACTGAGATGCAGAAATGCAAACATGTCCAATGTCATGAGTAAGTGCAATGAAGAACTGCCATGCAGAAAGAAATAGCAGTTCTTATACTTTGTGGCTTGAATCACCTGTTGGCTTTACACCTCTACCTTACCTTTTTGCCTGTTCCCTTTCAGAAACAGCTGATTGGGGAGGTTAAAATGGTGACTCGTGTTCTTTTCCTCTTCATACCACTGCCAATGTTCTGGGCCCTGTTTGATCAGCAGGTACAGTACGGGGTGTACAGCTCTGCCTGCCAGCCTGGGCTTGCACCTCTGGCCTTCTGGGGTAGCACCAAAGCACCCTGGGGACACAGAGGGCTATACTCTTACCAAATGTCCAGAGGCTTGCACCATCACTGCTGGCCAACCCTTTACAGTCCTGCCAGATGTCTGGCACAGGAGGTTGAGAGGGAAGAGTGTGTCCTGCCTTCTGACAGGCGTTACTGGGAAGGGAAGGAATAGATGGGAAAGAAGGACGTAGGACACATTGAAGGCTTCACAGCTCTCTGTTTTCTCCTTAGGGATCCAGGTGGACTTTGCAAGCCACAAAAATGAATGCTGATTTTGTAAGTACTTAATGTCACCAGGGCTGGTAAGACTAGTAATAACATCACTGCTCTTGCTTATTAACCGGAGTCTTGCAGTACTAAGAGCGTCTGCTTGGTGAATCTGGGTGAGTTTCACTTTTGGTGATTAGAAGCCAGAAGCTCTGTTCATGCAGCCATGTTTAGGTCATCACAGCTCCTCTCAGCAAGGAGCAAGGGCTGGGGAGCCATCAGCAGCCTGCCAGGTCAGCAGTGCTGACCTACTGGCAACCAGTGGCTCTGTAGAGCAGGTGGGGTTTTCAGCCTGCTGCCCCCACAGAAGACAGACGAGTCATCCAGCCCTTTCAAGGTGTAACTAGAGCTGTTGTAGTTGTACACTTCTGCACTGGATTACTTGGTGATACATTCATGAAGCCTCTCAAAACCAGCAGGAATCTTGTGTATAGGAGAGCTGTGATGAGGATCAATTAGCTAGTTGCCATAAAGTTCTTCAAAGGTGTGAATGGCAAATGGTGCAGGCTGCAGTAGCAGATAAATGTAGATCAGCTATCTGCCCAAAGATGTCCCCACACAGAGCTGGTTTCCAGACGTACGTGTTTTAGCAGGCTATGTAGATCTTGCCTGTGGATGCTCACATGAAAATCTAGGATTGTAAATGTCCATTTTCCACTTTAAAATTGACTTAAAGCAGCAAATTTGAGACCTTCTATGTCACTCCTGTTAAAAATTGGGCTCTCAACATGTGATACTCATTAGGCTTAATTAGTTCAAATGAGGCATGAAAAAGACTACACCTTGGGTAATATTTATCCACCTCAGAAAGACAGAACAAAGTCCATGCAGTCTTTGTGATGTATATCTAAAACATTTGTTTTCTGCTGTTTTGCTCACATGCACTTAGTGATCCATTAGCAGGAGAGCTAAGTATCACCAGGTGCCATACTTAAGATGGAGAAAGATAGATTCAGGGCTTTTTTTGTTCACACCATCTTGGATAGCTCCTTGGTTTTTTGTTTCAGTCTCCTCTGCTCTCCCCCCATAAATTGTCCCATCTCAAGAAGGTGAGAATTAACTGCAACATTGGAGTGACCCCACCCTTAGATTTGTTGGAGTTCATGTTTGTAATACTCTGTTCTGCAGACAAGGGCTCAGCTGGGAAGTCTGGAGTGAAACAGGGAATGATTTAGTGTCAGGTGAAATATTTGCAGGCTTGTTTCGTAATGGCACATTTCTATAGTGTGCACAAAGTAGCAGGAGTGGGTATTTGCCTGGCATTTTTAATTGACTGCTTTGCTGTGGCCAGCAGTTTCCACTCTCCCAGGAGGCAGCTGTGGGTAGGGACAGGCAGCCAGTCTAGACTCAGCTCAGGACAAGCCTGGCCGACAGCAGACAAACCCCCACAGTGCCTTCTTGGAAATAGGTTATTTCCTTCCTAATTTCTTCCCTCCTGCATACACCGCCCCTCCCATCTTAATTTCAAATGAAAAGCATTTAATGAAGTTCAGGTAAACATCAGTCCCTCCCTGCAGACAAGTCCATGGTTCCTTTTGGAGTCTGGGATCCCTCTATCCATCCCTGTTGACCTTGCCTATTTGTGGGGGCTGGGTATTGTGATGCAAAAGTGAGGCACTTCTTGTAGCCTTGAGGCCTCTTGGCTCAAACCAAGAAGTCACAGTTGTCCAAAGCCTGCTGTATGCAGATGGAGGAAGGAAAGAGGTGTTTGTGCAGCCCACTGGCTCAAGGATGGTCTTTTGTTATGCTTTTGGGGGCTTGGGAGAAATGCCAACAGAGCTGACAGGGTCCTGAAGCTTGGGAACGCTCACTTGTAGTATTGGGGCATTTCCCATTATAGAAGCAGGGAGGGAGGAAGCTCTAAGCCCACATGCCAATTTGGACACCAACACACCCATTTTTCTCCACTCAATCCATGGCCCAGCCAGCCTGAAAGATGGGCCTCAGTACCTGTCATGGGCTGTGTCACAGCTGCCAAATATCAAGGATTGAGTGCAGCTTCTTCTGCAAAATGATCTTACTAAACACTGTGTCCTTCCATGACAAGCGTCAAGAGCACAATATCAGCTGCTAAAGCCAACATAAAGCATTTGAGGAAACCACCTTGGCTGCTAAGGCCTCTATGGGACCGATTACTTATTTGCCATATGCACTGATATATTATAATGTTTATGAATCACTTGGAATATCTTTTTGTTTCAGGGAATATATGTCCTTCAGCCTGACCAAATGCAGGTAAAATATATTACAGGGTAGAAAATAACCCTTAGAATGTGTTTTCTTTTTCTCTCTCATTTTTATTTTTCTCATGGGACCAGTGGCCGTTCTCTGCTCCTTTTCAAGGTAATAGCAGTGCTCCTGCTGGTTGCTGTGGTGTGGTCTCTGCCTTATTGTTCACTTGCTGTTTTACAAGCTTGGGGTTCAGAAGACCCTGAGGATGTTCTACTACAGAGGTTGAATCCTGCAGAATAGTGCAGAGGCCTGGGGAAACATGCCACCATAATAGTTCTTGAACTAGTGCTGGCATGTGGAGAATACAACCTGTATCTCCTTTTAACAGGCCTCTGTCCTGGGACGAACATCGTTCCTGAAATATGTTTGGTCCCTCCCTTTCTGCAGGGCAGATGAAAATGTGAAAGCTCCAGGATGGTGCTGTGTTGTCACAGTTGATTACAATTATAGTGAACAGCTCTGGAGAAATTCAAAGCAGTTCTGTTCCCTGAAATCTTCCTTTGGAACTGAAACAACATTTGTCTGCTTGTTCTTCATTACTCTCTATTTTCTCGCTCTGCCACTGCTGACTGGCAGACAAGCTGTGCCCCTCCCAGGAGAAATTTTGTTCCTGGGGAATTACCCAGTTGTGTTGAAGAGTGAAAAATTGCCAATCTCACAGAACAGTGCCTGTTCCTTTGGGATTTTGTTGGAGTCCCAAGATGTTTCCAGTGTTTCTGATTTGTTTTAAGGTCCCACCACAGCACTGAAGGTCACCTGTCTCTATTGTCAGTGGGGTTTGTACTCTTTAAAAACATCATGTTTCAGTTCTCTCTCCAGGGAAACTGGGACAGTGATGCTTGCTTACCTCTTGGAGGGGAGGATATGAACAAAATGTATTCATGCCTGTGAAGACTAAATAGAAGAAGCTGTTAAGTGCAAACTATGATTATATTTTAAAAGGAGGTTTTAAGTGTTTGTCCATGTCCTTTCTGTAATGGAATTATTTCTGGAGGACAGTGCTTTATGGGTTTAATTACTGAAAGTTGCTTTCTAGTCACTAAACTCCCATTCTTTTGTATTGCAGTTCTTAAATCCACTTCTTATACTTGTCTTCATCCCAGTTTTTGACCTTGGGCTCTACCCCCTGATAAACATGTGCAAATTTAATTTCACGTAAGTACTTGGGGACAGTGCAGATGCCTCTCTGCTTTTTCTTTTGCAGCAAGTGTGCAAAATAGCTTTTAGGGAAGAGAAACATAAATTTCCATTCACCCTTCCCAGTACTTTAGTCTACTTCAGTCCCAAGAGGCAGCATCACCCTCTTTCACAGACCCTGGAAATTCCAGAGGTTAGAACTCAGTGGTGTTGGATTCTTCTCTGTACAGATTTTACCAATAGCAGATAGGTCTCACTTTGAATTTGGTCAACATGTTTTTCACCTTGTTTCCCATATCATACCTAAATAATTCCCTTCCTGAAAAGTCCCTATGAGGCCAAATGCATGGTCCCATGTGGGCTAGGATCTAAACCAGTGAGTGCATAAGGGAATTTCCATATGAGCCAAGCATTTTATGCCTAGTCCATGTTAGCAAGAGGTGCAGTAAGAGGAGCAGAGCTCCAGGTTGTTTCTGAGACCCACTTTATGCATTTTGGGTGAATTAACTTCACAGTATCTGTATTCTGCCTCTGTGGACTGATGCCCTGTATCAGTGGGAGTATGTTATGTGCATTCAGGGAGTGCCTTGACAGGGGAGTTTCAGGTGAAAGGAACCAGCTTTCCATGCTCCAGCACCACTTCTCCCTGTGAACCACAGTGTGGGAAAGGGCAATGAGTGGGGTCATTGACTTAAAAAGCATGTTCCTAGTCCAAACTAAAATGCTGGACAGACAAAACCATGTAAAAAGGGGGTGGAAGGAGCCTCAGAAGCCTTCTCCTTCAGCCTGCTGATCCTTTCCCACCAACTGAATTGCATCTAAAGACACATCAAAGACATTGTCCAGTCCTGCAATGGTGCCCCTTTTGGAGGGCAGAGAGGCTGTGCTTCTCCCTGCTACCTCAGTGGGAGCCCATGGCCTGGATTGTGCCCCGAGCTGGCAGGAAACTCCCTGCTTGATCACCAGCTCAGAGTAGTTCACCCAGCAGCACAAACTCAAGCACCAAGCAGGACTGAATGCCAGGACTAAAGACCATAACAAAGAGTGGAGATCACTGAATCTAGAACCAGATTTGTTTAAAATCTCAACAACTCAATACTCAGTTTGAACCTGCTGTTCTGGACCTGTTTTATTCTGTTTTACATGAGATTTTCTCATGTAGAGTTGCACTAACTTTGCCATGAATTTAGAAGCAAGCCCTTTGTTTTCTAGAAATGTAAATGTATTGGCATGAGAAATAACCCAGAATGATGCCCCAGATGGTCAGAAACATTGATGACACAAACTACACATTTTTCTGTTCCTCGTTCCCACTGCTAAATAGCAAGTTCCTTTTCTTTTGCCTTTCCCAAAAGGGACTTGAAGATACATCATTTCTAGTGCTCCTTCCAACATCACGGATTAACATAATGTCATGAGCTATTCCCACTAGAAGAGCTGGGAAAAAGATAATATGAAACTTGCAAGGAAAGAACTTCTTTTCATGGCATATCAGTTTTAATTGGCCTCAGTGTTGGCCTCATACTGAATAATAAAATAGTTTTAAGTTAAATGATCTGCAATTTAAACAGCCTGTCATCCCGAGTGCCACCTGTTGGACAGTTTATTACATGGTTTTGGCACATCTTTGGCTCTGAGAAATGGCATTCTATAGTTTAAATTACTTTTTTCCCTTAATGGCACCTCTTTCATTTGCTCCATAGACCTATTAGGAAAATGGCAACAGGTATGATCCTTGCAGGGCTGGCGTTTGGACTTGCAGCTGTTATAGAAGTCAAAATAAATGTAAGTAAAGCACAAGGGATTCCTCACAAATACTTTCTTTCCCTGGGGTGTTTTTATCGATACCTGTTAGATAATCCTTTTATCCATTGTGCTCCTTGATTACAATTTGTAATGTTTTCTTACAATTGAGCATACTGATCCAGTTGCTAATGATAATTCTTACCTTGTCTACTTTTCCCTCTCTTTGTCTCTATGTCTTTCTTTCTAGTCTTTGCAGTTTTGCTGTGCTGGTCATCTGTATTGGTCTATATTCTAGATTTCCATCGTCAAAGTGCTTGACAGACATCTAGTTAATGCTAGTGATTAATTTCCAAAAGGTAGTCTGTTCTCTCTCCTATTTCTTGCTTACCTATATTTTTCTGTTTCGGGTCTTTTGTTTGTGTGTGGTGGTTTTGATTTTTTAATTTAATTTTTTTAAAAGTTTTAAATTTAATTAGGGGGGGGATGGCTTTTTACAAGCCAGATTGTTTTTCCAGGGAGGCAGGTGAATGCAGTCACAGGCATCAGGGACTGCCAGGCATCCCCAGACAGGATGGCAGCAAATCTCTTCTAAATTCCATGTTAGCTCCTGCAGATTTGTACTGTTTGTTTCTGGCTCATGACCAGCATTGTGTAGACTTTGGCTGACCTTTGTCTCACAAAAGTTACTGTAGGATTAATTTTTAAAGCTTCCATGTATACTTAAAATGTTCTGTTAGAGTGGCTGGCTCACAGCCCTGGATTAACATCTGCTGGTTCCTCAGGTGAATCCACTAATGAGCCTCCCACTGAAATGAGGTTTTGTGGGTTCAGGTCTTTTTTCTGATCTCTTTATGTGAGCAAAGAAATGCTCTCGTTGCCACCACCAGCAGCTCTGACCGAGCACCAAAGTTTTCTCTGGCTGTGGGTGACTCCTCTGAGAGAAGCAAGGTGAGTTAGAGGTTCTCTCCTGCCTGTGCATGAAAATTTTACCATGAAGGCCATTATAAGCTCTAGAAAAGAGGATGATAAGATGGTCCACCTTCACTTGACTATGGGTAGCAGAAGTGAAAAGCTACAGTAGTGGAATTTGCTGAATAACATTAACAGGCCTGTTGGTCCAGAGCAGCATATGGATACAGGGAAATCAGCTCACTCTATCTTTAGTGGCAGTGTGTCTCCCCACAAGTTAGGTTCAAAATGCCCTGCCTGAAATACCCAAATTATCAGATAAGATAGAAGATAAATGAATAGCTCTGCAGTATTGCTGGCAGCTACTTGAAAATAAAGTGAGAAAAGAAGAGAAGTTTAAAAAAAAAAAAAAAAGCTCTGCAGGTAGTACAAAGCTGACATTGATTGATGTACTCTTTCTAGGAAATAATTCCTGACAGAAAGAGATATCTCAGTGCTGGAGGCATGAGGTTCCCTCTCTCAGAAAACAGGGAATAAGATCTATACTCTTGGCTGTTAGATAGCAAGGGGTCCAGGAATGCAAAAGCACCAATTATAGCCATGAAGTTGGACTGGGATTTTCAAAACTGCGTAACTTCTGGTCTGATTCTTTTCCCAGTCACTGACTGCAGTGGGAAATAATTATTCTGGTCACTGCTTTTGAAAGCTGCCAAAATCTTTTAAGCACAAATTTTTCCATTCTGATGTGGCAGTTGGTTAAATCTAGGCACTAGGGAGCTGTATAATGAAAGCTGTGACATTGTTCTACCTCCTCAGTAGCTGTGGAGTCTGTACACTTAGCAGAGTGAAGAGCAATTTTTGGGAGGAATGATGGGTTGGCCATTGAGCTGCTATGAGGAAACCTCCCTAAAAAAGATTTATATTCTGTTTCCTCCGAGTGCAACTTCTGTTGAGGAAGGGATGGAAAAGTGTCATTACAGAGAGGAAGACTATTATGGCTAAAAATGAAGAGATATTAAAGTGCTCATAAAGCATACAGATGGCACTTAAAGCCTTTTACTTTAATTAGGAAACTGATATGCCTCGACTTATCCCAAAAGAAAGTTTAATTCGGGTCCTGAATCTGGCAAAGAACCCTGTGCAAGTGACAATCCAAGACAAGGACCTGTTTCAGCAGCCTGTGGAGTCTTTTCAGGTAAGCATATATTTGGGACTGAAGGCCTGACTTGCATCTCATTGAAGAAAGGATGGGCTTTTTTCCAGGCGTTTTCTAATAAAGCCCACAGATGCAAAAGCTTGTTCTGCTCCATCGCCTCAGAAGTGCATGGGAATAGCTTTACAAATGGAGCATAATATCTCTGTTATATGAGACAGAAATTGAACTTTTGGAGACAAATTTCCACAGCAAAGGATACACCTTACATTCACCTGTAATTAGGAATAAAGGATAACAGGATTACAGTCTCCCTTAAAGAGGGGATAATGTTTCACTTGGTAGGAAGAGAAAAATCCTTTCTCATCTGAAGAAAGTATAACCCAGTTTGTTTTCTTCCACAGAACCCAGCTGAGTACTCAAAATTAATATTGAATGGAGAGCAACAGAGCCTTCTCTTCACCCTGCAACATCAAGGATTGACTCTTGCTTTAAACTACACTGTGAAGGAAAAATCAGTATACAGCTTAATTGTTTTTGAGGCAGAAGGAAGCCTATCAAGCCACTTAGTGAGTGTGGGAGTGAAGTGTAAATACAGTATTAATTCAATGGCTGTGATGCTACAATGGGGTAATAGGCTCATTAATTCATTTGCTCAGTTGCAATGTCTGATTGCTCTCAGATGCTCTAAACCTGACTTCTTAGCTAGAAGCACTGGATCTGTACACATTTCTGCTGGTTGATTAATAGAGGCGTTGTGGCATCTGAGAGTTTCTGGGCACACTTTAATCCACTGAATGCTGCAGTGGGAGAGCAGAGTCATGCCTGCAAGGCAGCAGAGCTTGAGAATGCTGGGGGAACAGAGCCAGAGATTTCCCCCCAAAGATGGTTCTATAAAGCAAAGATGTTAAAGAGGCTCTAGGGCTGGCCATGGAATAAAAGCATCAGAGGAATGATTCTGGGTTTAGTTATTGCAAGTGTTTAGTGAAAATGCACAGAAGGCCCATTTGTTTTGCTGAACAGAATAAATGATTAAGCTAATTTCAGGCTCTGCAGCAGAGCTGGCTGCATTTGGACTTTTGTGTATTTCTGCAACAATGAGAGAGGGTCATATGGGATGTGTAGGGCAGATTCTCGTATCTTTTATGTGTACCTGTATCCTTAGAAGCTCTCTTGAAATTAATGGTGTTATTGCACATTGTGGCAGGTGTGTGAATGCCATCAGAATCTGTCCTTATTTAAAAATATCCATTCTCTTTGCAATTCCTCAGCCTCCTACCTTGCAGGGTAGCCACACCAAACATTCAGTATTGTATAGTAGAAATCATATAACTGCTTCTCAAAATTAATTTAAAGAATTTATTTTGTCATAACATCAGGGGGTTTTGCTGTTTTATGATTTGTTGCATGGAACTCAGTATCACACAAAGTTTCCCCGTGATCATGATGACTGAGCTGTTGCCTTAAGAAATGGATGCTTGTACAGTGATTTTCATGCAGTCCTTAGGAAGCAAAAGCCTACGACAGGCTGGAGCAAAGCAATCTCAGGGCTTCAGTACATCTGTGCTGCCCCAGCTGTCTGGATTGTGCCTAAATTAATGTCCTGCCTGGCACAGGCAGGCTCCCATGTGCTGGGAAACAGCCATGCTGTTGGGTGATACTATTGACCTGTCATTCACAGCTGTAGATAAGGGAGATGTAGAAGACAGTGGTAAATGATACTTTTCCAGCATTGCAACACAAGGAAGGCAATGCCAGCATCACTGCTGTGTTGCAGGGCTCACTCTCGAGTAACTTCCCTCACTGCTGCATTTGGCCCACTCACTTAGGTAGGAGTGCTTTCCTGGGAGGATCCAATCTGAATTTGGTTTCTTTTCCTTTGTGGGCTGTTGAGTAGGCAGGAAACGAATTTGAGAGCTCTGGGGATCATCAATGAAAACGAGTAATAATTTGGCTGGTCTGTCTGCAACAAACTAGAGTGTTCATCCCCATGTGTCTCCCATGGAAAAAAAATGATGTTGCCATCTATTATGTATTGCTCTGGCATTTATTATTCACTGTGGCTATTTATTATTTAGGGCATATGTTATCTGTGGGTAGCATATTACTCTGAAGTACAATAGACATTTTACAGGTGTGCTGAAATTCTGGATCCTTGGTCTCAGAAACTCAGGGTTTAGCATCAGGAAAAGTGTGGAGAAAGAGCCAGAAAATTTTTAGAGAGAGACAGTTTCTGAAAGTAGCTTCAGCCCCTTTTGGCTTGCCTGGGTCCCATCTGTGGACAATGCAAATTGGAATTGCCCTGCCATCTTCAGTGGACGTGGACGGCTCTGGATTTCTAACAACCAAGAGCTTTGCTTGGTATTCTTTGTGTGTGACATACAACCTCCAGGGCAGGGCTATGTCTTTGTTTTTTTCGGCATTGTACACCAAATAGGCCTTCTTCAAATAGATGTTGATTAACAATTTAGCTGCTGGTCTAGCTGTGATCTCTAGGAGAGCTACTCTCCCCAGTATGCCCCTCTAGGTGGCCATTTCAGGGATCTGTCTGCAGAGTCTGTGAGCACAAACAAGCTCAACCAGTTCATCTTGGTTTCTCTTGCTCTCTGCCTGCACATTACAAGAGTTTAATCTCTTGAGTACTGAGGGTCAGGGAAAGCATGAGTGATGCATGATGATCAGTATAATAACCTAGCAGTTCCTCTCAGCTTTAGACTTCTGTGAAGTCTATGAATATGACAAAAATCAGGGTCTGAAAGTTAGGCAGGTGCAGGTTTTGTAGGAGTAAGGCACTCAAGTTTAATTGTAACTAGTCACTGAAAGATGCTAATGTGGATAATACTCTTTTGCTATCTCCAGATCAAGACAAATACTTTTTTGGAGGGTGTTACATGCCTTAGTAGAAGGGTGGCTGGTAGCCTTTGTTACAGAGGAGATGAGGAAAAAAGGTATGATCTCATCTTAAGCCCTTGGTGGAGATGAAATTTTGTCATTGGCTTCATTGTACCAGGACTCCTCATCTGTGGCCTGATGTAAAGCTTATGTGAGTCCAGTCGATTTCCACAGGCTTTGCAGGCTTAGCTCTATGGACACGTTATTGTCTGCCACACATTGTTGTAAAGCAACGTTAATAAATATGTTTGATGTTTTTTTTTCTTCCTCTCTTTAGATCACAGACTTGGAAGCGAAGCCAGAAAATGGTTTGGCAGCTGCTAGGTAGGAATGGTGGTTTTTCTGAGGATTTGGAGGTGGTTGGGTGAGGGAAAGTGCTGTTGTCTACTGCATCTGTATGTAACACAACCCAGATGTTCTCAGGTTGGAACCTAGTCCACACTTCTCATGCAAGACTCGGGTGTCAGCTGTGGAGGCTTGACAAAGTGTCACCTCCCACACATGCCATGCAGAGCTGAGCACTGTTGCTGCTCACTGCCTGGGATAGTCTGGGCTGAGATGGCAACCTCAAAGATCTCTTCCCTTGGAAATGTGGCACTTTCATCTCACTGTGTCCAACCACTTTGGGAAAGAAAGAGAAGCAGCAATTTGGATAGGAGCTGCCATGTCCTCTGCAAACTAGACAGCTTCTGAAGTTCTCACCTAAACTCATGCACAAGTGTCTTTTAAATTGGATACAGCAACAATTTTACATCCTCATAAACAATTCAGCTTGGCATTGGGCTCTGATTAGTCCACTCTTCCCAATTTGAGCTACTACATGTAGTCCATTAATACTCCTGTGCTGGTTTGTCCTGGTTGCTGAGTTGCAGAAGCAGAAAATTTTGGGAAAGAAAAAAAAAGATTCCACCTGGACTTTCTGGAGGATTTGCGCAAGGTGAAATTAAAAACAAAACAAATCCACCACAAAAGCAAAACCAAAAAACTATCAAACCAAACAAATCTTATCAACAATGCCCTACCCCTTTATCTGAAATTCTGTGTAGACAAAGCAGGAGAGCAGTATCTCTTCATAGCCCTGTGCTTGTGAAGGCTTCTACTGACTAAAAACCACCTTAGAAACTTGATTAATACCTGCTGGCAGGACTGGTTTATATCTTCTTGAGGAGATTTTTGACAAAATTCCCAAACTTTTCCTTTAAAAATTTGTAAAAAGGTTTCACCAGGAAGAAACTACTTTTTCACTACAAAGTTACTTTTGTTAAGCACTTGACTAACTTCATGGATTTCACCCCCATTTTAAGAACTGAAAACCCAAATATTTTAAAACATAGATCAAATGAAAAGCATTTGGTTTTACTTACAATTTTGGAGTTGTTAAAAGGAAACTGTCTTGTGGATAAAAAAGGCCAATATAAGTTCTGGGTAAAAAAAACCCCAAACAAAGTATTTCCATGTAAGTATTTTCATGTAAGTTTTAGTTTTGATAAAAATACCTTATTTTGCTAAAAAACTTTCCCACTGGTAAAAACTCATTGCCAGCATGGTGCACATCCTGCTCATCAGGATACACAACTTCAGAGTTTCATGTGGTGGGCTGAGACTCTGCCCATGGAACAATCACCATAGAGTCATAGACTGCTCTGGGCTAGAAAGGATCTTACAGATCATCTCATTCCAATCCCCCTGCAATGGGCAGGGACACCTTCCACTAGGCCGGTTGCTCAAAGCCCTGTCCAACGAGGCCTTGAATATTTTCAGGGATGAGGCATCCAGAACTTCTCTGGGCAACCTGTTCCCAATGTCTCACCACCCTCATAATGAAGAGATTCTTCCTAAAATCTAATAAAATCTAAACCTACCCTCCTGCAGTATAAAGCCATTTCCCTTCATAAGAAGTCCCTCTCTAGCTCTCTTGGAGGACCCCTTGAGGTACTGGAAGGTGCTCTGAGGTCTCCCTGGAGCTTTTTCCTCCTCAGACTGAACAGCCCCAACTCTCTCACTCTGTCTTCATAGGAGAGGTGCTCCAGGCCTCTGATCGTCTTCATGGCCTCCTCTGGATTTGCAGCAATCTTTGATCATCTCTGAGATTAGATTGCCTCGAGGTTCTAATCCACAACAAGCAAGGGTCACTTTTCACAGGAGATAGAGTAAAAGGGTAAAATTACCCAGCAGGGAAACTAATCTTGTCTTGTAAAACTGGGCAATGAATCACACACATATTTTGGAAACTTGCAGGAGAGACTGTCATAACCTTATGGAATTATAGAATGCTTTGGGAGAGCAAGCAAACTTCTAAAATGTCTGCTATTATGCTTCTCCTGCCCTGTCTGACAGATCAGTGAAATATGGTTTCTTTGCAGATTCATTAATGGTTTGAGCCAAGATGTCAACCTCACCATTGATAGCAAAAGGTTCATTGCTGTTCAGAGAAACTACAGCGCTTCCGAGTACTCGCTGCTGGAGAGGGACATGTAAGTCTCCCTTGCTGAGCTGAAGGTCCTTGATGAGGCACTTCCTTGGATACAAAGAGGCTTTTCTCAGCCTAATAGCAAAACCTTCATTGCTGTTTTCTTGGCATGTGGTTGTCGGGGCAGATGTTTGCAAAAAGTCAGAATTATCAGCTCCATGCAGAGCAGGTGCTCCGGGCCACTCGTGCAAAAGTTTTTATTCACGTTATGTGGGGGCCTGGAGGGAAGAGGCTGTCCATTCCTGTGCATCTGTCAGCAGAGTAAGGTGGGACATGGTAAAGCCTCCTCTGCCATTTGGTGCCCTCTTTATTTTGTTATTCTCTTAGGCCCAGGCTCTTAGTGTTAGGGTGCTCTCAGGGAAAGCCCAATTCATATTCCATGCTACGAAGTGTTGGTATGTGGGCTGGTAACATCAAGTAGTATTACATGGCTTTGCAGGCTGGGCTTGTTAGACAGGGGCTCCATATGGCCTTGGTTTGGCAGCATTGGAGTTGGCTCTTGTAGGGTATTTCTAGCATTTCCAGTGTTTCAAAACAAGCTTCATGGCTTTTCTCTGCATTGGCTCCATCCAAAATATTTATTGCTGCAATTTAGTAGGATGCAGCAGCCATTGTGGCAATGCTGCTGAGCCTCTGTGCCATCTCACATATCCAAAATCAGAAGAACAAATATGAAGGCTAATTTGCTCCATGGAAAGGAAACAAAGTGGCTTCTGGGTGCGCATCTCTGTTTTCCTGTGGACTGCTTGTCTGGCCCACAGTTTCTGAAGAAATGGAGCAAAGTTTGGAAGGAAAATAAGCCTGAAGGCAATAAAAATAACATAAATCAACGCTAAAAAGAAGTGGAAATAATTTAAAATTGTTAGCAATAGCCCAGGTCATTAGGTGAACTCCAGTCAGTGTCTAAGTACTTCTAGAAGAAAAGAATGGCAGGAACTCCAGTGTTGTCTGACATAAATGTTACTGCATCTTGCATCCTCCCTGCTCCATTGCAGGGGCATGTTCGATAACTCTGCTCTGTGTTCTTTGTGGAACTAACTGGGAGATACTATCCTTCATCCTTTTATCTAGATATAATAATGGAAAATGCATAACTGAAGCTGGAGAGTTCCCCCTGGAGCTGGGGCTGCTTGACTTTGGCGCTTCATACACCATTGTAATAACTAACGTAAGTGTTCCTGTGATGGTAACACCCTCCTGTTCTACTCTCTGGCAGTGCTTTTGTTCTTGTGTTGGTGGCTCTCACTTCCTTTCTGCACTCTGTGAGACCTGGGCAGAAGCCATCTGAAGGCAGTCCATTATGGAAAGGCTAGTAAAAGATTTTGGTACCTATATAAGCAAGGTGTGTGTGTATTCCTTCCACCACTCTGTGATCATGTCAGATCTCATGTCTTAAAAAGAAGTAAAATCTTTTCCTTGATAGAAATCCTCCATAGAAAGTCATGTGGTCTGTGGTTTGTGCTGGTCTCATGCCATCCTTGAGCAGTTAACACTGACCCAGTGCACTGCAAAGAGCTGTTACCAACTGCCAAGAGCTGACTCTGCTTGTGGTCTTTAAAATACTGTACCTGGTGGTACCTCACACACAAAAAACTGCAGAAACAGTCTGCTGTATCCTCACACTTAGCTTACTGAACTAAAGACTGATCTTCCAAGATTTGTAGATTATGCATAGGGGAAGAGGGACAAAGTGTTGAGGGAGGAGGCTGGTGAGATTGTGCATCTGTTTCCTCCTCTCACTGTCTGTACAGCTAATTTGGAGTTAGTGTCAAGTCAAGGCATCGTTTTCTGAACAGCCTGGTCCTGACAGGGTGTGAGCACTGCTGAGAGGGTGGATTCCTTTCCCTGCCTGCCAGCCTCTCAGACACACTGCTTCAACCCTGGTCCAGCTGGCTGGAGCCATGGAGATGAACGTGATCAGCTTAGTTCCCATTTTAACCTTTCCACTACACAGGCACACAGACAAACCAGGTCTGACAGGACACACTGCTAAGCTGCCCTTTGAGACTTCGACTACTGTGTTGTGATGAGCAGAGCAAAGTGTTGTCAGCTACTCCCTGGCAGCAGCATCTCCCTGTAGGGCAATTAATGGGAGCTGTTCATGTCTGCAGAGTCCAAATACGTAGGGGGGAAAAATATAGCCATGAAGCACCTGGCTTTTTTTTTTTTTTTTTCTCAATTCCAGTAGCTGGAGGGGGTTGTACAGCCCTGGAGGGAACAAGCAGATGCTGCCATCTGTGAGCACAGAGATTTATGTACATAAAACACACACACTTACTGTGATGTTGGCCAGACCCTTCTTCCATGGCTGCAAGCCCCTTTCACCGATGAGAAACCAAAGAGAGAAATTGCATGAAAAATATTGCCCTGGAGCCTCTGGTAACACAAGAGAGTCAGGACCAGCTGAGGTAGATGTGTCCCACATCACTGTGGCCAAGGATTCCAGTTTGTGGTCCCATCTGCAGAAGTCCCTTCTGTATCCTTGACTGCTCAGGTGGCTCTGTGCCTCAGCCCTTTTGAGCCCTGTGCTAGTATTTCAATCTTTTTGGCCCTTTGTTTTTCCATCTCTCTCTTCTGTGGTTTCTGCCGTCTGTAGAGAGTTTGCTCGAGGCCAAGATCACTTTTAATTATTGCAGTGATTTGTACTGAGCCCTGCTCCTCTGCCAGGAGTGTCATATAGAAGAACCAAGAATACAATATATTAGTCTGCTAATGTAGCTGAACTATGAAACTTAAATCATGGGGATGCTGCCTTCCACCCAGCCTTCCTCAGTGTGCAGTTACAGTATGGTGCTTGTGACACTTCTTTATGGGCTGACGAGCAGTGCACAGCTCTCCTCTCACCCCATTTAGCCTGCTGAAATACAGTCTCTTGATTTGCCTCCCTGGCAATGATTGGTGATTAAGTACGTCTCGTAAACATCCCTCGTATTTTCCCAGGTACTCTCCTTAAACACAGGGCTTTCTGCCTGAAGTCATTTCAATCTAGTGTTTTCCTGGCTGCTAGTCAAATCTCTCTCAGCCTCTGAGCCTCTGTGCTTCACAAGCAGAATGAATTACACCTGGGAAAACAAAATATAATTAGGAATATAGCTACCATAACTATCTGAATATATCTGATATGGAGCAGTCTTTGCTACTCTTGGAATTCCTGAGTTAAATTTGTTTGGGTGTCACCAATGTCATAGGGAAGTTGTATAGTGCTGATAAAATGGGAGCAGTGACCACACGGATGCCATGAGCGCTTATCCTCTCACCCCCTTCTGGCCTTGGGTATAGCAGCAGGTCACAGGCTCTGCACCAGAACCTCATAGGCTTTTCCCAGCCCCACGACAGAATAATTGGTTGGAATAATTCAGGGAATTCTTGTGGTACATGAATGAGCTGGAGTGCTTGCATCCTGCTCCTTCGGCCCTATGCAGCAGAAGTCTGCCCATTCCCAACAGGCTTGGGAATGGCAGGGTTAAGAGCCATTAATTTGCTTGCTTTTACCTCTGCTTAAAACTTCATTTTGGTAAATTTGCTGTTGTTGTCCAGGCAAAGAAAGATCTGATCTTTCAGCAACTAATCAGTGTGCCTTTATTTTCCTGCTAGATTTCTGGAGGTGCTGTTAAGACATGGAAGTCAGAGGACATCAAAGCCAACAATGTCCATATGGCCTGGCAGTTACCACAATACTTATTAATATCTGCTGGGGAGGTGATGTTCTCCATTACAGGTCTGGCCTTCTCCTATTCTCAGGTACTCCATGTAAAGATAAGGGGCTTACAATTAGACTTCAGGATTTATTCCTGCATCTGTCATTGGCTTGTCGTATGTCCTTAGACATGACACTTACAATATTATCTGCTCTTCAGCTGAAAGTGGGATTATAACAGCTTACTGGGTGCCCTCAAGCTAAATTAATTCATACTCTGGGGATACCTGTTCTCAGTGACACTTGGAAAACTCCCTTTCTGGTAAAGCTGAGAACAGAGAACACAACTGGATAGAGGTTTCTTTTAACATGAAAGCTCTGAATACTTCAATATCAGGGTTTTCTCCCAGTGAAATATTTTGTGATGTGTATTTTTCAGTGATAAAAAGGCAAAGGTATCTCAAGGACTACAGGGTGGCATGGGGGCTTGGCACCTGCTTTAATTTGAGAGTTTGAAGGGATCTAAACATATGAGTCTGTAACAAGGGAGCAAGGGGTAATGAGCATGCAACAGATGTTGTTTGGGGAGGTTTATGAGAAGACAGGACTGAGACATTGCATGATCAAAAAGCTGAAGCTACTCAAATTTATCCTTGGAGTAAAGTACAGATATTTTTTAATGAGGATGATTAATATGGTGGGATGATCTGTAATGGGATGTGAAAAATTTGTCCTTAGCAGGAAATTTAACATCAAGATCCAGTCTCTTTTCCAAAGGTGTGCAGCCACATGTCACCAGACTCCAAACTGAAGGGCTTGTCTCACTCCTTGGACTTCCTGATCAAACCATTTCAGATGATGCAGGCTGGGGATGACCAGGATTCAGTTCTGCAACAACAGCATCTCCTGCTTCTTCATGTGTCCTTCTCTCCATGTTTTGAAAGCTCCTTGTATGCAGCTGTTAAGATTAACCACAGATTAACCACTGCACAGAGGAAATTCCACCATGTCCTCCTAGGCTGAGCCCAGTGACACCTACACTGGGCAGGACATCACAGGGTGAAGCAGGGCTGAAGGGCACAGCATGATACTCCCCACTGATCAGGCCCTTCTCCTCTTTTCAGTCTCCAGCCAGCATGAAGTCGGTGCTGCAGGCAGGCTGGCTGCTCACGGTGGCTGTGGGGAATACCTTTGTGCTCATTGTTGCTGAGGCTGCACCAATGGCACAGGTATGGTCTGGCTCTTAAAACAGAGGTAATGCTTTAGAACAGGCTTCTGGATGTCTGTGTCCTGGAGGCACAGCTTCTCTGCCCAGCCCCAGGCTCCTGCACCTGAGTGACAGGAGCCCACTCTGAGCTGCCCCCCAGCCCCTGCTCTGTGGGGGCCTCAGCAGTGCTGCTCTGGGGAGCACTGGCCCTCCCTGACCCTCCCAGTGCCAGGGAGTAACCAACCTGCACGGGATAACGCTGCTGGAGCTCAGCTCTGGGTGAGCTGGCTGTGTTTGGACCTGGAGCCTGGACATGACACCAGCACACAATGAGTTGCTCACCAGAAACAATGAGACCAGTGGGCACTCTGCTTCCTCAAGGGTCTCACTTGGGAATCCTGTCAGGCCTGCTGCCTGTGGCACCCCTGAGATGTCAGGCTTACAGGGGAAGGTCATGGTGCAGGGATGGTTTAATTCAGACTGTGAAGCTTTGGGGATGATGCCGTGAGGGTTTGAACTGGGGCTTATATCTGGCCAGCATGAAACTGCCTCTCCCAAAAGAATCTTGTGGGCAAAAAGCCCAGGTAGATTTGTTCCAGTCAGGACAGATTTCTAAGAAAGGATTTAATGAAACTAATCGATTTTCTTTCAAGATATATCACATATTCATAATTACATTATGTGTGCAAGCATTCACCAGAAAACAGGATGAGAAAGTTTCTATCTTGTGAGACTTTTTGGAAACTAAAAAGTAATTTTCACCCAGCTCTTTAAAAAGCACTTGAAAGTGCAGCTATATCCTCTGGACTGAGAGTCTGGGGTCTCCTGACCTGCTGTTCTTTTTTCTTTCCTAGTGGGCTGAATTTGTCTTGTTCACTGTTCTCCTCTTTGCTGTGTGCATTATGTTCTCCATCATGGGATATTTCTATGTCAGTGTGGATCCAGAGGACCTAGAAGAAAAGGAAGAGAAGAGAGAGACCTCAAGCAGAGGAAACATGATTGGTCTTGTTACTCAGAAAACAAAGCTCTAACACATCATGGGTTGGGATTTTTTTTTTTTAACTCAGTTTTGAGATGGTAAAAGAAGGGTGGGGACAATGTTATTTTATTTCAGAGCATTGCAGTCTTTATTACTCAAAATGTAGCCACCTTATAAATGGGACCAAATAGCCCTCTCTAAAAACAATGGGGGTCCTGAAATCAGAGCAAAACTCCCTGGGAAAGCTCCTCAGGTATTAAAAACCCTTATTTGTAATTACAGTGTAATTTAAAACCTGCCCATCTTTTTAAGCATGGAATGCTTTCCTATGATTTTGCCTTAAACATATATTTAGGGCAGCAGGGAGGAAGGGTGGAAGGAATGCCATATGACAGAAAAATCTGGAAATGTTAGGAGAAAAGAAAGAAAACCTAGTATAGGAATTAGGGAAGAATAGATGTTAGTGACAGAAGAATTTTTAATGCTATCATCAAGGACTGTAAGGGTTACACATAGTCCCAAAGGATTTCATCATGTAACTCTCCTTATGAGTATTTCATCCTCTTATTGCATGTTATGAATGGTTCTGATTTATGATTTTCACCTTCAGGCTCAGAAGTAATAACAGGGAATTAAATTCTGCAGGCTAAAATATTCCCAAAACACTACTGCCTAAGACAGGCATGCTACCACCTCTCTGATACCCATTTTTTTCCCTAGAAGTTTTTAGCAACTGATGGTGTTCTTTGATTAGATGTGATTAGAGAATTGTTTTATGCTTTCTTATTTCAGAATTCCAGACAGTTATTTGCCATCTTCCTATACATTAAGCCTTTATTGGGCATTTCCTTTTACAGCACCTGTCACTACAAGTTAGGATATGGCTGAGTTCTTATCTCATGCCTCAGTTATTCCCCACTGGGAGACAAGTTGCAGTAGTTTCTATAAAATTCCAGGCATCCTGCAGTGAGTTATTTACAAGGATGCACTTTATCATTTTTTCAGTCTACAGGAGGAGACCATGGCATATGAGATTTTTCTATTTCCACCTTGTTTTTCTGTCTCTCTACCAAACTTTGGATATAGCAATTTTATTGGAATTGTGATATAATTGTCTGATTCTCCTCAATTGTGTGAAGCTGTGATTTCATGTTCTGCATAGGAGTAATTCAACCAGTGCTGATCTAGTAAAAGTCCTGAGACAGTCCCTGCCTTTCTCTGTCACTCCAAGGCCACAGTTGTAACAGGTGATGGCCTAGTTTAAAACAAGGTTGTCAATAAGATCTTCTGGTTCACAGAGAATAGATTTTAAATTACGGTTTCCTCTTCCATCTTGGCATTGGCTCTAGGTGATTGCTGATACTTTGATTGAGGAGATCACAAAATACATGTTTAATTTCATTCCTGGTCAGGACAGTGGCAGGAAATATGCTTAGTTTGACACCTCTGCTCCTTTGATGTGCTGCCAGTGTGCATGTGTCTTCTTGAGTAAGACTGGGAAAACACAGCTTTTTGGTTTCTAACTGGAAGACTCACAGCCCAAGATTGCTCCCTCTGCTTCCTGTCCTACATGATCATGGACTTCCACCACTAGTTCTGCATAAGCTCCTGCCTGCTGTGAAGTAGCATCTGGGATTGTGCCTGAGAGGGATAATCAGACAAAGGAGAACAGGCTGTGGGTGTGCACACAGGAACACTTGGGGTGTTCAGTCCAAACTGTGGTGGCTGGATCTGGGCAGCTGAACCCTGCAACTGCATGGGAAATGAAGGGCATTGCAAGCCACCTATTAGGTCATCCAACCTGCTTCTCAGAGGCCAAGCAAGGATTATTCCCCTGTGTTCCTTTCTGGTATTGTTCTCCTGCTGTGATTCTTTGTGTGGGTTCTTTCTCCTCCAAGCATTGTTGTTTTCCTAATCCCACTTTATGACATACTGTGAATCGGCTCAGAGGCTGCTGAATCATTCTGCTGTGATGCTGTTTGACCAGCATCCAACTTGAAGCACTAATAGAAAGCATTTCTTCCTCCACCCACTGCAAACAAAACAAAACTCCCTAAACTGAAGGAATGGCCAGGCTCCAGTAACACAGAACAAACACAATTTAGAATTATTGGAGCATTTAATTTTTTATAAGCCTTGAATCTGGAAGTATGTTGGGGTTTGAGGGCATATGTGGTGAAGAGACAATCGAAAATTATTGAAGCACTTTCCTTGGGAAGCACTTGGTAAGCAGTTCAAAGTGGCATGAGGAAAAGAAAGGCATCCAGATCTCTAAGACTACATATGCTTAAGAATCTCTTGATTTTTTTTTTGTTTTATTTCCTTATTGGCGGCACTACCAGAAGCTGTCACACACTCTGAGCTTAATTTAAAGGAATCATTCCAAACTCATAAAAGATACATTTAGGATGTCATCTGTATCTGCCTTTTAGACTCCTGATGCCAAATTGTCCCTTTCCAAACATCTCCATGTTCCAAACTGTCGCCATAATGCTGGGGGAAGGAAAAATTGCAATTCACAGTTGGGAAGGTTATGAACAGGAAGGCAATGCTATAAATAAAATGCTAACATGAGGCTGGGGGCTGCTCCTGCAGCCCCTCCCTGGATTGCTTGAGGGATTGTATGTCTCTGTTCATATTTCTCTTACAGATGAACCAGTTACTTCTTCCCTCCTGCTCATCATCACCTATTGGAAGCTTTTTCCTCCTCTGATTTGCCTGCTTGGTTGCTGGTATGATCCTTCCCGACTGTTTCAGCTGAAGTTGTAGCTTTGCTAAATTGGACCTCTTTATTTGGAATGCACCATCAGTTTGGAGGGATTTCCACTGGCATGCTCACAACCAGCCAGGGGTGGGCTGGGGGCTGTAACAACAAGCTGCCCCTGCTGTAGATGGAGAAGGTGGCAAAATAGCACATTCAGCATAGAACTTCTCCAGTTTTAGAGCCACAACTCCATTCCAGGAGGCCTTTCATCACTTTCAAATGAACTCAAGTCTGGATCAGAGATTTAGGACCTGATTCTGTGGAGTAGTGATGTCTCTGGGTTTTTCTTTCATATGGTCAGCTCAGAGATGGGACCATGCTCAGCTCTTAATATCCAATTATAGAACAGTATTCCTTATTCCTCAAAATTCTTTGCTGTAGGATCACAGAAAGAATCCAAAGTGTTGATAGTATATGTAAAGTTGCATGAACCTCTGTAGAGAAATAGCAGCCTGCTCCCTATCCAGCTTCACATGCCACTGAAGACTCTCAGCTGTTGGTGAAGCTTTCCCTGGCCTGCACTGGGGAAAGCTCACACCAACTGACCTACAGAAGTTATCCTCTCCAGTTAAGAGACAGGGAAGAGATGGTGGGGAACTGTAAATGTGTTGCTGCACAAGCCTTCATGGAGATGGCAGGGGTTTGGCTTCACTGTGCAAGTATGTATATTTATCTGTTTTTCTAAAGAGTGCTTTCTGAGAAAGATTTTTTTTTGTGCAGAAAATTTCCCTTCATTCGCACTGGCTGTTGCCATTTTTCCCCTTAGCAGGTTGTAAGTAGGGCCAGTGTTATTTCCAGTTTTGCATGAGATAAGCATAAAAATGGAGATTTCAAACTCAGCAAAACAACATCTTGGCTGTCAGTTCCTTAAATTTAACTCTTCTTTCTGAGGCAGTCAAATGCCTTTAGGTAGCAGTTTCTCTGTGAAGCTCAAGGAGCTTGCATCTCTCTTTTCTTCCATCTCCCTTTCACCACAGCCCCAGAATTCCAGAAGGTGAGCCCCAGGATGGCTGCATGGAGCTGGCTTGGATGCAGCTGGTGTGTGCTGTCAGCACTGAAAGGGAAGCAGGAGCCTGGCTAGGTCAGAACTTGGTTCCTCTCTGGATACCCAAATGGGGCCTGGCAAAGCAGCCTGAGGCAGGGCTAGCCCTGGTGGAAGGTGTGGTTTGGGCAGTGACTTGGGTGTGAGTTTTATTGTGAGAATGAAATGTGAGAGTGCAAGGAAAAGTTTTCACTGTACTTGGGTTGGCCTGAGGCAAGGAGGATGCAGACTGATGGGCAGGGAGAAAAGAAAGGGCTTTTTGGTCAAGGTCTTCCCAATTCCTCAATGAACAACTGAAGTTACATTGAATTAATTGCAGAGAATATGAGATAAGAGAAATGGAAAGCTCAGATGATTAAATGGTGGATGACTTCGGACCTTTCAGAAGAGTGTTCTCCTAACTGGTGGTGAAGGGCCATGAGGGGAGATGGTCACCCATGGTTTGAAAATGGTGTGTTTCAGAATACTGCAAAAACTGGCATGAAGACCAGCACTGGTGGGTCTGCAGTGACCAGAGAAGGAGGTGGCTGTACCCTCAGCAATGTCACCACCATCCATGGCAGCCACCAGCTTGGCTTCCCCTTGGGACAGAAAAAACAAGCTGAATGGGCATTACTGGTGTGATTAGCCCAGGAGGGAGAGCTGCAGTTAGGGGTGGTTAACAAGTTTTACCAGGGTCATGCACAGAAGGATAATCTCATTTTCTCTCTGCATTGAATGTCTTTGGTGAGCTACAAGAAACACTTTCTAGCTCCAGCTGCTTAAACTCAGGAGTTCAGTGCCATGGCAAATACCACAGCTGCTGGATTTTGGATGGTACCAGACTCTGCATTTCATTAGCACTACATTTGTTATTGTGATACAATTTTAAAACAGCCTTTAAGAGATATGTCTGGACCCAGATGTTGACAGATCTGGCCAGGGTTTTGCATGTTGATAGCTGGATTCACTAGCTGTTGATAGCTATTCTTTCATGTTAATGTGTGTGATAAACCTGTCATGTACAAGTAGATGTTGTGGGGCCTTTAGATTTCTCCAGAAATTTAGAAAAAAAGCCCCAAAATTCTACATGAAGCTGGCTGAACATGATGGTGGTGGTGTTGCTTCCTGGTGGGAGCTGCCCATGTGCTTTGTAAAGCAGGGACCCTCCTTCATCTCTTGCAAAGTGCTCCCCAGAGAGTCAAAATGGTGGACACTTGAACATTTTGCCTTGAGAAGGACTCATGTTGCATCATAGAAATGTGTGAAGGAAAATAATTGCTTTTCTTAAAATTCTTCCTTCCTCACCTTCTCAGGTGGACAACAAGGAATGAAACAAATTGTTTCCTAGTGAGTTTTGAATCAAGGAGCTGCTGCATTGTCTCAAGGTCTTTTCATGCTGTGTTTTGCCAGCAGATCAGCATTAACCTGGCTCTAGCACCTGTAGATCTGAAGACTGTCAGGATGCAGAGCAGCCACACTGCAGGCTCCCACAGTCAGCTGATCTACTCTGATCTCTTCATTTTTAATGAATAGCTGTAGCAGTTATCTATCCTGCAGGGCTCAGTCAGTCAGAATTGCTCTAAATTTAGGCCACAACGAAGGACCTGAGAGAGCTGTAATCAACAAGATAAATAGCTAAAGTCTCAAAAACCTGCTAAAACACTGGCTTAGTGCTTAATTAGAATTTTAATATGCTTACAGAAAGTAAAAACCTAAACTCAAATTTAGCAATTCAGTCAGAGCAATGAGGAGCTGTAGCTGGAATACACCAGTATGACAACTGGCAACCAAAATGAAGACACACAAAACAAGCAAACATCCCTCTTTAGATTATTTTTTGTCATTTCATACGTTGTTCAGTCTGCTTGGCCTGTCCTGTTCCATCTACCTGTGTGTGTGAGGAAAAGAAGCTGAACTGACTGAACCCTCCCCAAGCTGCAGATTGGTTTTCCTCTGGTTGCAGATTCCCAAGTTAGCTCCAAATGACTCCCTTTGCTAGCAGTCAGCCCCCTCAGTCCCACATGCTGACCTTCCCTCCCCACAAGTCACTTCTCACTGATGACTTTGCCAGCCCTCAGCACCCTGCTTATTCCTCCTCTCAAGCAGCCTCTTTGCTGGCAGCAACAGAATGTTTGCTTGGGAGTTGTCCTGGGTAATGCTGTCCACTTTCCTGCATCCAGGAAAGCTGCTGACCCACAGGAGAACTGTATCTAGGCAGAGACCATGAAGAGCCAAAAGTGTGGGTGGCAACAGGGCATCTGCCCTGGCTTGCTTTGCCTCTGGCTTTTTGTCATGGCCTCGTATGTCCTGACACATCTTCTGTAGACAAATAAATTCAGAGCACAGGGGCTATCCAGCATCTCCCTCCCAACCATCCTGTGCCCGGATAGCTGCCCACAGTCAGCCCTTGTGTTGTGCCAAGTCGAGCCACAGGGACTTCTGGACTGACACGCTGCTGTGACCAGCCCTGGAGCATCCATCGGTGTTGCCTGTGGCCCCAGCCTATCTGCACATTATTTATGGTCCTGCTCTGCTACTCAGTTTGTGAGTCTTTCTCTTGCAGAGAAGTGAGAGAAAGCCACTCAGGCTCTGTCCATCTCAGCAGTGGTGTGTGGTCAGTGGGCTGCCTCTGCAACCACAGACCTCCCAGCAGCATGGACACAGCAGCTGGTGGAAAGGGGCAGCTCCTCCATCACCAGTGCCTGCTGGTGCCTGTGGGGCTGGCTCTGTGGCCATCCCAGGCTTGGCCTTTTAAAAGTCAGTGTCAGTGTTTTGCTGAGACACCTGTGTTATTGCTGTGTATTACCATGTGCTGCCAGGCTTCAGCTTCTGATCAGCAAGCTGCATCCTGGCAGGGCTCTTTCTGCTCCTTCTTGTCTACTTGCCCATCCCCAGTGATCAGGTCTTGGGCAATAACTGGCATCTCCCAGACCTTGCTGTGTTCTGTACCCACTCACAAATGAAGGCTCTTCAAATGGAAGTGAATTTTCTTGGAGCTCTGACTGTACCCGAGTCTGCTTGTTGCTGCTGGGAGCCATTGTTCAGGTTCTTTCTCTGTTTAACCTGTGCATCAAAACACTTTCCAGGTAGCCTTCATGCTGTCCTCACCAAAGGAAGAAACCTCTCAAAGGTGCTGTACCAGTATGGGTATTTCCTGCCCAAGTTAGAGGTGAAACAGCCCAGCAGGCATTCATCAGGCACCAGGAGCTGCTGTCTTTCAAAGAGGCAAACTGCTGTCAATCACAGTGGCTCCCCACATGCAAGGCCAATGCAGTCCAGCTCCTGCTGTGCCCTGAGCTCAGCAGAGGCCAGGAGATGCTCAGATGCCTCTGTGGGGGCTGCAGCTCCCAGCTCCAGCACTGGCCAGCCCATCTGTGTGCCAGTCATGGGCTGTCAGTGCCAGCTTTGCTTTCTGACACTTCACACAGCCCAAAATCTGCAGACCAGACAAGAAAGTTGCCTCTTTCCACAGAGTGTATTTAATTTGCTTGTTCCCCCTCCTTTCTCATCCACAGCCCGTGCTGTTATCTGCCCTGTTGTTTCAGGGCTGGCCAAGGAGCTGTGCACTCCTCCCATCTCACCACTGCCTTGAAGCAAGGGGATGTTTGGGCTTTTCCACTCTGCCCACCCACAAACACCTTCCTGGAAGCTCTCCTCGAATTCAGGTCTTCCACCTCTCCAAAGAGCACATCCCTCACAATACTAAGGATTTGACACATTTTTAACCAGCCAGTCCCTTTGTGGGGATTAATCAGCCTGGGTAATGTTTGCATGTTACCCTTTGCTGTCTGCTGGTTGTGGCTTTACTTTTGGAGCTATTATCACTGTTTTTCTTTCCTTTTTTCCCCTAAAATATTGTCCTGAGCCACCTGCACTCTCTGTCTAAAATAAATAAATGGCCTTGGCTGTTTGCATCTTGGTGGTGTATCCATCTTCTGCCAAAACTTTGATAGTGCCATGAAGAATCCCTCTGCACTAATGGTGCCAGCATAGTCCTTTACACCCCTACTGGAGGGTTTCTTTGTTCCTTCTTTGCACCATCCTTTTTTATGTGCTGGTTGTAACCAAAGGGTTTGTGCTCCATTTCTCACAGCCCACAGCACTCGCCAGGCTTCTGTAATTCAGGCTCTGAGTTCCCTCTTCTGTTTGAGCTGAAAACTATTAAAAGCCATTGAGAGCTTCAGAACCAGCTGGGTTTTGTCTAGTAAAGTTATTTTTTTTAAACTATTTTTTTTTAAACTATGTTCACATCCATCACTTACAAGTAGGGAGTGAAACACTGCTCCAGCCTTCTGTCAACTCTCTCAGGAGAAGGTTGGGCTTTTAGATTTCACATTAAACCCTTATCTTTGATGCCTTTGGTCCTAATGTTCATTGTACAGCATCCCTTGAAGCCAGAGATTTTGGTTCCTTTCTTTGGGTTTTTGCTTCAGTCTGCTCAGCATTTCTTAGCTGGTGTCACTGTATTACACCTCCTGGGGTCCATTGACCCGTTGGGCTGAAAATGAGCAGAGAAGTCATCCCAGTGGTTTTAAAAGATGCACCTAGAGAGAACCTGCTCAACTCTGAAAGTTTTGAGCCTCTTTTCAGCTTGTTAGGGAAGAGCAGGCACTTTTCCATGTGTACTCTCATGCCCACTGCATCCTGCTCTGGCTGGGAGGGGGTGCTGCCAGGTCAGAGCAGCAACACCACCCGCAGCACTTTGTGCCTGCTTTCCTCTGGCTCTGCATTTCCTGCTTTGGATTCCTGTGCTTTGGGCCCCTCCTAGGTGGTCTCTCACAATTGTGATATGCACTCCAAGGTAGATGTTGCCTGCAACAATTTACTTTACCAACCTCGTGTTGTTGCTTGTGGTGACACCAATCACAGGGTTTATTTTGCCTTTTCAGTCTCCACTGTTTTTCCAGGTTTCTGCTGTGGTTTCTCTTGATTCAGACTGTCAAGCACTTGCCAGTTTTGTCTTCCTCCTCATGGCTTCCCATTATCAATGCTGTGCTTGGAGTCCAAGTGCCCTTCATGCCCCAGATCTGCAAGATAAGTAAACTTAGAAAATCATTAGGGCGGGCTTTGACCGCTCCTGTCTCCATCAAAGTCTAGGATTAAATTAAGTCCCTTTGATAAACTGAGCTGATGGGCCAATTTGGATTGCCCATGTGGTATTAGGAGCCTCGTGGGGCTTATGATTAAAAGACACAGAGAGAACACAATTATTTAGAGAGCTGCCAGGAGATTGCTGTAGCTCACTAGTCACTTCTTTATCAGAACAAAAGGAGAGCCCAATTCTCCAGGGCCATAGGAAGCTCCTGGGAAGTGTCCCTGAGTCTCTAATTGCTGCAGGGGGCGGGAGTCCCGTTTTGATGTGTGTGATAACACTGCGGGGCTGGTGCTGGGGAGAATGCCACTCCAACCATTTCTGTCCCCGAGGCACTTCAGGAGTGAAACCTTTTCACACTGGTGGCTCCTTTATCCCTTTTTACAGTTGCTTGTTGTTTTTTGCTGCCATAAACTGCAGTTGTCTTTGCAGCAAGAAGGAGCTCAGCTGGGTTTCTTTGCTGGACTCTGATCAAATCCTGACCTGCACAGGGAGCTCAGTGCAAGCAAGGCTGACTCCCTGCATCGAATCTTCAAGCCTGGGCTGGATCCTGACCCAGAAGGGAAAGTCGTGTTAGTTTAGGCTCTGCAGCAAGTCCTGAAGACGAGAAATGTCTGACTGGACACATACACAAATTTGCTTGTTTTTTTCTTCTTCTCAGGGTCAGGGCTGAATGGCATATGTAATTGTAGCAGGGTTATTTTTCTCACTTTTTTTTTTTTTAAAGGAACATTCATGCTGCATTTTAATTGCAACATTTAGAATATGTCCAAATAGCTTGAGCTCAAATTGATCTTGTTTTTCAGCCAGGAAGCTTGTTTTTCATCTATTATTATAATAAATGTGCTATTGATAATAGTTTAGTTGCAATACAGCAAAGTTTTGTGTTATGCATCAGCTCTGGAGGCTCAAAATTTTCTTATTATCCATTAGTGACATGACAGTTTACAAATACTTAACAAACAGATTACCAGGTTTTCCTTGTTCCCTCTTAGTTTGCAGTCTCAGTCCTTTTGACAGCTGAATTCAGGATTAATGATGATCTTGTTTAAGACAATTGTTTTCTAGCAAACAGGTTTATTTTCTAAACCTGCAAGAGCAGTAGGAGAACTAACACTGGCACTTTGAATTAAATCTCATCCTCAAAGCAAATTTTTTAACTTTATTCCCTCCAATTCTCCTAAGAAGAAATCGGATTTGCCTGGTAAAGTGCTTAGACCTGTTAATAATTTCTTAGTTTATGTAGTCATTTTAAATATAAACACTTAAAATGAAGGGCTGGCAAAAGGAGTATTTTTTCTCAGCCAGCCCTGAGCTTGCTGTAAGTGCTTTATGGTCCTCTGTGAGCATTGGCAAGGGAGCAAAGAGACCACCTTGAGCCTCTGTGGAAAAGAGAGATCCAGAAGGATCAGCAAACATGCTGGGTTTGGTCCTATGTAAAGCACTGGAGGCAGCACAGGGAAACATTGAGCCCAGGTCCTGGGAGCACAGGGAAAAGGGTATGGAAAGGGCTGACAGGCAGCGTCTGTCTGGGGAGGTTGTTTCTGCTGTAGATGGCTGCAGGTGAAGCAAGGAGGGTCCTACACCCCCTGGGAAAGCCTGATGCATCCCCAGGGGAATCAGGGCATCTTCTGGGACAAAACACAGCGCCGGAATAGAGCCTGAAAGGAAGTGTGAAGCACCCCCTTGGGAGCACGTCCTGGGCACTGGGCCATCCCTGCCCCGCGCGTTCTCATCTCGGGCTGTGCGTGCACAATGCAGGGATTCACTGGTGTGCGGGCCCGGCTTCCGAGATGAGAAGTGCATTTGTTCTCAAGAAAAATCACCCTTTGTTGGCAGAAAATCTGTGAGTTGGGTTCCCTAAGGGCACAGTGTTTGAAAATCACAGATTATTAAAAGATAACACATATGAGGGTTTGTTTTGTTTTGTTTTGTTTGGGGGAGAGGGTTTTGTTTTTGTTTTTGATTTTTTTTTTCTTTTTTTTGTTGGTTGGTTGGTTTGGTTTGTTCTTATGGAAGGTTTTTGTTTGTTTGTTTGCCTTTTGGGTATGACAAACTGAATGTCACACATAAATTTCTCCACAACTGACCTGGCCACAATTCTTTTGTTTTAATGCAAGAAAATCTGGGGCTTTCCTTAAAAGAGGAGGCCCCCCACCTGAATTCCGAAATACCAAATGTCACACCAGCAAATACGATTAAAGTTGGCAAGCCCAAGTGTAGTGTATCGCATTGATCTTACACAAAAATAAGTCGAATCAAACCAGACTTGGTGAAACAGAATAAAAACACACTTGGCTTGAAACAATGTGTTAATAGACAGTATATCTCCATTACATTTTATTTGATAAGCAATAAAACCATCACAGTGCACACAGTTTGTATGTGCCCTCTGCTAATTGCCATCGTCGTTTGCAATGCAAGAACTCATTACTCACTTGCCTTGGAACCGGTGTGGCCAGCATGGAGCAGCAGGGACTGGGGCACAGCTGTGTGTGTCCAACCCTGGAATAATCCCCATAACATGGACACTTTAGCCTGGTATTTAAGCCTTCATTTCACTTCTTTTTAAGGCTTGCTTAACAGTTTTCCAGTTGATTGATACAGCATCAATCACAGTAATATGCCAGCTATGACGTTCCTGTGAATAACTACTGAGGAGATGGGTGGCTCAGGGCCCTTAGCTGAGCACGGGCATTTTCTCTGCAAATGCCAGGGAAGATTTACTGACAACAGCCACTTGCAAAATGTGTGGGGCAGCAGCAAGAACCTGCCCATCATTCCGCCCACAAGGACCTCCCAGCTTGGGAATATTGCTGTTGCTGGGATCACATCTGCAGCCTTTTTCTGCTCTGGGGATTAAGGCTTTGAGGAAAAACATGCTCACTTGCAAGTTTGTGAAGTGCAGCTACCAGCTGGACACACCAAGGGTAAACTGGCTCCAATTACCTGCTTTGCTTACGCCAACTGCCATGTATTACAAATCAAGGCAGTCGCAAGGAACCAAACTATTAAGCTGCTTTCTCATAATCATTAATTATAAAGATACCATCACTCATGTTTGTAATCCGTGAACTGTCCTGTGATAGCTGATTTACTTTTTTTCAGTTCAGTGAATTGTGATTGTGAGGCTGCAAACAGTGTTGGCAAGTGATTCCCGCAGGGACCTGCTCCTGCAGGTCTGAGCTGGTGAAACCCCTTTCCATGACACAAAGTCAGCACAGTGACCTTGCAGGTACAGATTTACTCTCCCCCCATCCTCCTGGCCACCCTGCCCAGTCTCTGGGAAAAGCTCAACCCAAATGATAACCTGACAGTCAGTTTAAGGAGAATCTTTCAGGCCAAAAGAGTGTCACCCCAAAGACTTTCTGTGGCATGTTGAACACCCCAAAACTGTGCTGGAATCCATCAGTCTGGGTAATGATTTCTCTTCTCCTGCTTTGCTATCCCTAATGTGTTTAGGTTCAGAGTGGCAGTGCAGTGAGAGAGGCTTTTAAACAGCCTTAAACACCTCTCAGGGCACATGCAGCAGCTATGGGGAAAACCCCATGTTTTTTCAGGCCTCTCCCCATTTCATCCTGCCCATGTTCAGCCTGCCTTACACATCTCTGCCCTTTTCTGCTGCTGGCAAGGGCAGCAAAATGGCTCAGAAAAGCCCTCCAAAGCTGTTCATCCCACCAGTTACGATCTGGAGACTGAGTTTCCAGAAGGATTTGCTACCACAGCACCTGGGACAGTCTTGCACTGTTTCTTCCATAGCTGCTTTTTGGACAGATGTGTCCCAGCTGCTTGGGCTCCTCAGATGTGCACATGAGTCCATGCGTGTGATCGGATCACTGATGGATGCTCCACAGCCATCTGGATCCAGGGAAGAGATGACAAATCCCCCCCCCCACCCCCACTGCCACACCTTCCATGAGATTTTGATGAATGAGATCTTTATTGGCTGCTGGGCTAATTAAATAGAAGTTGCATCAGCTTCTAGCTGACAGGCTTTAATTGCTCCTGAGCAGATTTTGAGAGGACAAGATGAATACAAAAATAAAAGGAAAGACTGTGGATTGGATCCAAGGATGTATCTGACTGTATTGTGCTTCAGCTGGAAGTTTGCTCCACCTATTCCTGGGGAACTGGGATGGGGCAAGGGGCTCCTGTGCTGCAAGAGTGCTGTCAGAAAAGCAAAAATTAACATAGATAACAAAAAGGAGAAAATGGTATCCTGGTTTTAGGTAAGAATTTCTGAAGTTTTACCTTTGCCCCAGCTGGTACCCATCACTGTGCTCCTGTTCCCATTTGTCACATGGGACTAACAACATCTGATGAGGGCTGAATTGCCTGGGGTCCTCTGACACCACATGTATTCCTGAGACTCTTTTTCTTTTTTTTTTCCCCCCTCTCCTGTTTCTTTGAAGTCCAAAGACTGCAAAAGGTGTGTTAGGGATCCAACAGCCCCTCTAAGTAGGCCCAGCCCTGTGCAGTTCTGCTGAGAGCTTAGGAGAAGGATGTTTGCCTCCAGCAACAAGGATGTGGAGACTTTGAGCCTGGCCTTTTATTGGTGCAGGTCCTTTAAAGACAAGAGGTGCTGTGTGTGTCCCACACTGTGTGCTGGCTGCCAACAAGGGCTGCAAAGGCCTCTTGCTGCCATTTCCCCACACAGGAGCAGGGTAGGGGGCTGATCTTCATCTCTCCTCCAGGCTCCTGCCTAAACCTCCAAGTGGGGTATGTGGATGACTCAATAGGAGAGTCACTGGCAGAAGAAGTTTATGGGTGCCCAGGTTTCAGGTTGGTCCAGGACAGAGATGGAGCTAGCACACAGTAGATTAAAAACTTAACTGAAATTAATGACCAAGCCCTCAGTGGGTTCAGTGGTGTCATGTTTTCTCCAGTTGACTCTACAGTCTATATCTGAGCACATCCAGCCTAAGAGGCTTGTTCCATGTTTAATTTATGGTGTGATGAATGAGTTCTTAGCATACAACACATTTAATCCCATTTTGGCCTGATTTATGGTGTGGTGTGAACTGCATGTGAAGTTTTTAATTCAGTAGGTGGTGACTCTGATCCAGTATATGGAGTGTGACAGAAGAGATGGTAAATTTGATTCCAAAGGTGATGCATCAATTTCAATGTGAAGTGCATCAAATTTATCACATGGCATATTGGTTTCAGTGCTTGACACCCCAGGAATGGCAATGCCAGGCCAGTTAAGTGCCAGGGATACTTTGATTGCATCACTAGTGGTCCCTCATATCCACCACGTCCTCAGAAGAAAATGGCCCTTGCTGTTTGTCTTTCATTTGATCTTGCAAATTTGAAGAAAACCAGAAAAATGGCCCATCAGGTTCTGGTCAAAATATTTGTCTTCAATCTAATTTGCTTTACTTACATTTTCCAGGTAAGGGTTTTTGATATCCCACCTAATTTCAGGCCTCAGGAAGATGCCGCTGCTCCTGGGAACCTCAGCAACAAGCAGTAAATTGGCCTAATTTTAAGTTCATTTCATGACTCTTTGCTTTTCACTCAGTGTCTGGCTGATCTACAGTGCTGAATAAGACTGTGTAGTTTGAGCCCTCTCCAGGAGATTGGGCTCTTTAACATCTGTAACCTCTACAGGGTATTTAAAAAAACACACCTGGTCTCCCTCACTCCACACTGGGGATGCTTTTAGGATAAGACTTCCTGGCTGAAATAAACCACGTCTTGATTAGGGGTTCCTAATGGCATTCCAGCAGCAGTTGTTTGGGACTTGGTGCACACAAACAGGACAGCCCAGGGTGTGCTGGGCACTGAGGGGCTCCCTGTGCCTGCAGTACCCAGCCCCTTCCCCATCCTCATGCTCCGTTACACCAGCTCCTCTGAATCCAGCCTGGCACAGCAAAGCATGGTGAGTGGCTAAGGCAGCCAAGAAAGACACGAGAGGGGCAGATGAGAAGATTTGAGAAAGAAGTAATTACTTTTCTCCTTCTCTCCTTTTGCTGCCACAGCCTCTGTGGCAGTGAGGATAAATGCAGTGTATTGGCAGCAGTGAGTGGCAGATTCACTGGGCTGCAATTTATAACACTGTCCTCCCCAAAACCTCATTGGAGGCCATTATGAAGTTAGCTTTGTAAAAGGAGATAAAATTATGAAAGGGTCACTCTGGAAAAGTGTTTGGAAACCCTCAGAAGAGAAGCCGTTTTCTTCTTTCTATCTAATTGAGCTGACTCCAGTGGAGCTCCGAGGGAGGGTTAGTGCTCATACACCAGATATTAAATTCAATCCAGTAAGAAGGAGCAGATGTTTATGTGCCAAGCCTGTCTGTCACCACATGTAATGTATAAGGATGGCTGAAAAATCTTCCATCAAAATGTTTTGATTTTTCTTGAAGCAAAAATATACTTCTACTGGAAACAAAACAACAACGAACCTTCAGGGCAGAAAACTTCTGGCTGAGAAACTTTGTCTTTAGACTGTTGATAAAGGGTTGCTGCTGTCAGAGGGGATAAAGAGGAGGATGTTTTTCATCAGTCATGTTAATCTGATCTATCCCTGCATGCAGGCTTGTGCAGGCAGATAAAATGAAACAGATCCTGATACGCTGATGAACCAAACTCCATCGGTTTCCAAGGGACTTTGAGCTGTCTGGATGGAGAAGCCAGGAAGGGATTTGCTTTGAACTTACCCCCTGGTGAAGGGTGTTAAGCACTGGGAAAGGCACTTGGGCTAATGTACATCTGGTCTGCCTGGAGGGAGCTGTTTGCACGCTTGGCCTGTGCTCTGTGCTCCCAACACCTCCACAGCAAACAGGTTGTGCTGCTCCTGCTGCTCACAGCCCAGTTTCTGCAGGAAAAGGAACTTCAAACCCAGCCTTCTGCTCTCCAAAAGGTTAAAAACTCCACACAGGCATATGGCTTAAACGGTTTAAAAAGTACAAGGGAGGGGAAATGCTAAAAATCACCCCTTTCAATAGCAAAAATGCTCATTAATCTGAATGTCCACTTGAGCACCGTCTTGCAAACAGCTTTGTTCACCACCAGGGTAAGAAATGCTGGGTCTGGGAAGTTGCTGTTCCTGCTCCTCTGTCCCCCAGGCACCCCCCTGAGAGGAGGCTTGTGCCCCTGCTTAACCCTGGCCAAGGGGACCAGACAGGCTCAGGGTGCTCCCACTGCTGCCCTCCACAGTGAATCTCAGTGGCTGAGCCTGCCCAGAGCTGGCACCAGGAGATGGGCAGCAGGAGTATCCCAGCTGAATGGCAGGGATTCTGCTCCTGCATCCCAGCCCACTGAGCCCCTGGCACACACGCTCCTGCAGAACCATGGAGGAGCTTCCCAGCTGCAGAACTTCTCTCAGTTGTGGAGAGAAGCGCAGAATTTATTTTTTCATTTATTTGTTTTGTGTGGGAGACAAGGCTGCTGGTTTATAATGTGGAACAACCATTTTAACTGAGTGAAGTCGGTCCAATAAATCAATTGCCCTCTCCAGAGCATTAAGCAGTCCCCATAAACCAGCAGTTTCATATCTTTCCATGTTGCTCTGGGTGGATTCTGGGCCAGAGTATCAGCTAGTATAACTTGGCCTTGCTCTGCAAATCCAGGTGATTTATATTGTCCGGTGCTGCTAGGATCTTCTGAAAGTTGAACAATCTCAGTTGCCCTAATTTTTACCGAAGGAGGGTTCATATGTTGTTTCAAGGTGTTTTAAAATACATTTGACAGAGCACTCAGTTCAAACTGTATGTCCCAAACAAATGCATTTGTCATTCCAAAATAAGTCTGGACCAAAGCACTAGGGGAAATGAGGTCCCTCTCCAGTAATATATACTCCAAAGACTACTGGTCCCAGTTAGTCAGGCCTCCTAGAGGCTCAGTTTCCTCCTGTCTGCACGGCTGAGGCTCTCAGCAAGCTTGATGGTTTTCCTTGAAACCCTTTGACTATCATCAGCAGTGAGACTCCTGGCACTGCTAGGATGGCTCCTGCCTTCTCCTTGGTTCACTCTTGTCCACTATTGTCATCCATCCATCCATCCATCCATCCATCCATCCAACTATCCTATGCTATTTAGAGTGCAAGATCCTGAGGCAGGGATTGTCTTTTTTCTCTTTTCTCCCCTTCCTTGAGTGGCAGGTTTTTATTGACTCACAAATACACACAAAGTGAATTTCTGCCCATGATCAGGAGGATATGGTTGAGCTAATGTTTTTCCAAGCTGCTTAAGGGTGAGCCCTTATTTTTGATTTAAACTGCAGTTTTTAATTTCTAATGGCTAAAATGAGGAGTTTGTGCCTGGGGGCTGCATTGGGCACCCACATGGCTTCTCCACCCCGGGGTAGGCATTGCCACTGGGGAATCTCTTTAACTTCCTACCATGCAGGACACCTCTTTTGATCAGATGGTCACTCTGTGCTGTTGGATCTCCTGGAGATATTTGAGACCTGGGTGATTTGCACCATTTTGTCTCACTCCATTTTCCCACACTGCTCTGCTATTAATTTTTTTACACAGAGGAGAGGAAAAGAAGACCTGAGGACTCTGAGTGATACTCATCCTCTGCTAACAGAGTGCAATGCACACTCAGGTGGACATGGGTCTGTCCTGGCTTTTGACATGTTTTCTGTGCGGATGTAGCTAAACTTAGTTTCACCTATAACATTTTCCATTCACATGAGAGGATGTTTCAGTTAACTGATAATCCATGATGATGAGTTTTCTGTGAACCATAGGTCCTGGGAGGTTTGAGAAGGGTGTCTCTCTCTCCCTTTGTTATGGGGCATTTGGGAATGGCTGACTTCCAGGCTGATTTCTGTACCTCTGCTTTAAAAGGGTGGAAGTTATAAAATCAGGGCTGATCCTTCTTTGTTTCGAATCAGCTTCCCCCAATTTCCACCACCAGCATCTGCCTTTGGCACATTTTTAATGTAGAGCTTCAGCTTGCAAACAGAATTGAAATTTTCAGCCATACGGTGCAAGCTTTGTAAGTGGTAATTGCATCAACTTAGGATCAATGGAGCAGAATAATATCTGCCCACTATTAATGGCTTAATAAAATTAATAGCACTGGCTCTGCCATGAATTACTTTAAAATAGAGATTGTAAGATAGTAATGTAAACAATCATTGATTTTTCTTGAGAGAGTACTGTGAATTAGATATGACTCTCTTCAGTGCATAGTTGATACCAGACAATGCAGAAAGTGTATGAGAGTACCTTTAAAGTGGGTGGAGAGGGAAAAGTGAAAGAGACCCCTGTGGCACTGGGGAGGTGATTAGATAAATGAAACCAGCCCAGACCAGAAGATGAAAGCTCGGAGCCTCCTGGCACTCGATATTGCTGCCGTCCAACCCGACCCAATTAATAACGCATTAGTGCAGGACAGGTCTGTTCAGTGGTTCAGGTCTGTTAATTGAAATAGTGTGATTAATGGCATTGAAGGGAATGAGGAATACTTAGAAAAATGACAGGAGTCTGCAACGCTGCAACAGAGCTGATGCATTGCTCGAGGGTGAGGGAGATGGGAGGTGGCTTTTATTCTCACTGAGATCCTGCCAGCATCCCAGCACTGAGCTCAGTGCCAGTGCCAGGGTTGGAAAGCTGGCAGCTGGAAGGGCCAAATCTGCCCTCAGCCTTGCCCATGGGCACAGGGGAACTGTGTGTGCTCAGTGGCACTGATGTCTGCGGGGTTTCCATGCTGGTGTCTGGCTGCATCTGGGTGCTGGGGCAAAGGCATCTGGAGTGAAGGCTGGGCTGGACACGGAGTCGCCGGTCTCCCGGGTGCCTGCACCTATTGCTGCCCTGCAAGGAGACAGTGGGGCCTTGGCAGCAGCACGGCCCTGTTCCCACTACTCACACACATCCAGCAGCCACATTTCTCCTTCCAGAAGCCAGTTTTCCTGTCGATTCCAATTAACCCCAGCGCTGGCATCTCAAGGACAGCTCTGGAGGCGGCTTTGCAGAGGAGCAGCAATTTGGAAATGTGTCGTGGGGCGGAGATGGCACTTTAGAGCCCAGCCTTAATTACATCAAATGGCCAGAAAGAGCTGTACAGTGATTTGAGCTATTGCCATTTGCAGAATGATTCCACTGCAAGATTCCCTTCAGTTCCTCTCCTGTCCTGCTGCCTTTCCTTTACATCAGTGCCTCTGCTTGAACGCAGGGCTCATCACAGGGGCAGGTGGGTGTGATGCACACCCTGGGTGTTTTCCTGGCAAAAACAAGTCTTCCCTTTCTTCTCCCTGTTAAATATGCACTCTGCAGATGGTGCATGAGTGTGCCAGGGAGGGGACCAGTGGGCTTTGCTTCCAGGGAGTCAGGGTAAGCAAGCAGCTCATCCCAAATCATTGCCCCCTGGCTGTAGGGAATGAAGCATTGTGTCTTCAAGATCTGCTCTGCCCTGGTCCTTTCTGGCATTTCCATCATCTCCAAGAAAGCTGGTGGGGAGCTCTCTCCCTGTGCTTTGGGCCAGCCGTGTGCCCACACCTACCTCCTGGTGCCTGTGTAACCCTGGGAATTCACACCCGGCTTGAAAAACCCAATTCCACATGTTTTTGGAGGACAGTGTAGCTAATGGGGACAGTTTGGGCACCTTCACTCCTGGCAGAGACTGCAAAAGCAGCAGACATGCTGTGTCTGTTTTCCAGTCCTCAGAGGCAAAGGGACAGAACTTCAAGAGCAGCAGCAACATCAGGGAGAAGTGAGTTCAGAAGGACAAGTCAAAGCACAGCTTTTAACATAGGGAATAATAAATTAATAGAAAAACCCACAGAGTTGCAATAAAACATCCCTTAAATCCTTTGTTTTCTTTTTGGATGATAAAGGAAAATCATTAGGGCTCAATTAGTCATGAGAGACAGGGGTCCTTCTGCGTGGCACCGGCTTGAGGAAGTGGCTCCTGTTCCAGAGCCCATCCTCCCCACGCAGCACAGGATCATTAAATATCAAACCCTTTATTTGTGCCATTTGCATTGCTCATTGTGCCCTTGCAGGATGGGAACTCGGTGGTGATAATTGATGTCTGTGGATTTAAAGGCGCCTGGATCTCTTAAAACTGGCAGGGAAATGAAGGAGAAGCTCTGAACGGCGGCGTCTGCTGGTGCTTCTTCACCAGGACAGCAGGGTAAGAGAGGAAATAAAAAGGGGAAGGAGTGATGGATGAGTTTAGGTGACCCTGACACGAGGACAGAAGGGTTTTGGGTGCATTACCTTTCACTGGGGATGGAGAGGAAGGGACTGGGTGGGTGGCAGCCACCACTGGGCCCATGGTGAGACACAACTGTGCACTGGTCCCAGCATGTCACTGGGATGAACTGGTGTTTCCTCCCTGCTGTGATGGGGGAAAATTTTGCTGCAGTGGTCTGTGCACATGTACACAAAGCCTTTAAATATTTGTATCTATGCTGAGATGCTGGGCAAGAGACTGAGAAGGTTCCCAAAGCCCTTTGCACACTGGCCCTGCTGCAAACCCTTGCTAGGTGGCTGCAATGCTAGCGTGGGGCTGTGGTTCACACTGAGCAGATAGAGGACACCCAAAGAGGAAGTAAATAGTCCATAAAAAAAATCCTCCACATCAGAACACGCTCCCCTAACCCCTCTCTCTCCCCAGAAGTGGCTGTGCTGCACAGAGGCTGCGATTTGTTGTTGTCACCACGGGAAATGTAAAGCACAGCAGCGGAGCCTCACTTATTGCTTTATTACCCTTCCCACTCCCTTCATTTCTTTGCCGAGGCTGCAAATAAAAGAGCAGATGGGTGGTGGCTGTGCCACGGTCCCTGTGCTCACAGGCAGGGTGGGCAGAGAGGCAAAGGTGCCTCAAGCCCCAGCACGGCCCCGCTGATGGTGCAGGGCACAGAGTGGGGGGAGCGCGCAGGGCTAAGCCTTGCTTGGGCACACGAGAGCCTGTGATGGGGCAGGGAGAGCAGCTCCAAGCAGTCACCTTGGGGACAGGCTCTGGCACAGGGTTTCAGCAGGAGCAGGTCAGACATGGACAGGGGTCAGGAACTGGGAAGGAAGATTCTTGTGATGCCACAGGCACCTCGACAACTCTGGAAGAAAAAGACTGACTAAACCTGCCCAGCCTAAAGCAGAAGGGACCTGCTGTGGCTCTGGGACTCAGGGATTTAATTTCTTCCTCTCTGTGCAATTTTTTCCTCCTTGCAAGCAGGGACTGCAGCAGGCTAAACAAATAAGGGGCTGTAATGTAATCTTAGACATATGCTCTTGAATTCACATTTAGAGTGCAAACCATAATATTTTGGTTTATTATTTAATTACAGAGCTTGTAAATGTAAATGGATTTAGACCCTTAATTTTAGGAAGCTTGAATTACCTTCCACTCCTTGTTTAATATTCAGGTGGAGAACTTCCATGTCTGACTGCAGCACATTTGGGGTGTGCTACAGAGCTGGGTGAGCCAGGCATTTTCACCACTCCATCTTCTCATTTGTAGAAGTTGGGCCAAATTATGTTTTACTGTAAAGTGTCTAAAATTAATTAAATGGCAGAGCATAAGGAGTTGGTTTCAGTCTTTCTTCCCCCAACAGTACTTTGCAAACTGTGATAACCTCCCTGGTGAAAACCAGGAGAAAATTGAGCCTCCTCTCTCCAGTTTTTCTTTTACACCTGAAAAGAAAAATTCTTTATTTCCCCTATTAGAAATTGATTGCCTAATATTGACCATGTCAGACAAACCCCCGATGGTACAAGGTCTCCCTGGCTTGAAATTTGAGCTCTGTTCCTGCACAGTACTGGGACCATGTGTCTCATTTTAAAATTTGTTAAAAGGCTTGAGCATGTGCATGAGGCTGGTGCTGGAGTGTGCCGATGAGTTGCTCTTGTTTAAGGTGACTGAGGCTCCAAAACACTGAAAACTGAGCAGAAACTGCTTTTGAGGACTCACGTCTGAGCCCCCTGCTCTTGGGGCAGCTCCTGGCGGGGCTGGTGGGGTCACCCCCACAGCAGGAGGGCAGTGCCCACATGGCCCCAGCAAGGCCAGGGCTCCTGAGCCAACATAAGCTTCCTGGACATGCCTCCTGGACATGTTCCCCAGCCAAGAGGACTGTTAATTAGGGGAATTGATTCCTTGCCCAAGCAAGGTGCCAGCAGCAACACTGCCACTTAGAAACGAAGTGTTTATTTAGGAAAGCCCAATGCCGGGTGTTTGCATGCCCCTCCCTGCTGAGCCCTTCCAGGCAGGTATCACCAAGCTCCTGTGTGCAGGCTCTTGCCCCGGGAGGCACAGCATCGCCGTGGAGGGTTGGCATGTGCTCCTGGAGGTCCTTTCCTGCCACCTCCCTGGTGATCCCCCTGGTGTCTCCCCAATGGGACAGAGGCAGGTTTGGGGATGCTCTGCTTTTACCCCATGAGAAGGGGTCTGAAAGCAAGATGCTTCCTTTCTCACTATGACCAGAGGAAAAAAATTATTAATTTTCTTTATCTATTTTGAGCTGTTTTTAACTCAAGCTGCTCATCCCCTGCAATTCCTATCTACTCAGGCTGCCTCCCAGCATCAGTGATGTCTGCAGGCAGCTGGTCAGAGCTCTGAGTGACTCCCCAGAGACGCTGCACATGGACACATTTAAACCCCTTATTTACTGTGCAGCCAGAACCCAGCCAAAGTCAGGGAGGGCGGGCTGCAATTGCATCCATACCTTATCAGGAGTGTGCACACTCCCACCTGGCTTTTGAGCAGCAGGTTATGGATAGTGCAACCTCTAGGTCAGCTCTTGTAAACAAAACTCCTGCTTGTTCCTTGCTGAGTAAATCATTTCTCCATGAGAAGAGTCTGTGGAGCACCATGCCAAGATTGGTAACATATTCTTGGGATGTACACTAAGGAATAACTGTATAACTTTTCTCCCTCATGAGCATCACGTTTTAACAACAGTCTGGTGGTGGGTTTTTTTCACTTTGTAGTGCCATATGATTTTAAACCTCTGCATTCAGGCAGGTGTACATTTGGCATCTGGATAGATGATACAACATAAAGCAAGGACCGTCTAATTCCTGCCCATCTGGATGCACCATATAAATAAATCAGAGCAAAGCACCTGGAGAAAGGAGGTGAGGGGGCTGAGCCCATCAGCAGCAAGGTGCAATAAACAGCATAAGAAGAGGTCAGAGTCCACACAACAGGTCAGTCTTGATCCCTCACTACAATTCAGTAACAAAAGCACACCCCCCCCCACCTTGAGTCTGGGCTGTTTACACAGCTGGAGCATAAATATTTAGATTTGCAAGAGAAATGCTTTGCTCAGCCAAAATCGCTGTGAGATCTCTGGAGTCAGCAGCGGGGTAGGGGGTAGAGAGGCCCAACATTTCCTTGGAAAAAGGAAAATCGATAATAATTAAAGCAGGGAGCTCTGTTTCTGCAGAGAACTCGGCACTTATGTAAAACTATCTTGGCTCATGTTCTTCGGGGGGTGTGTGGAAAACTCCCCGCAAGGGCTAGCAAGTCCAGCCTGTGGGACAGCAGGGGCTTGGTCCAGAGCATTTTTTGTCTGTCAGGTGCTCCATGAGTGATGTGTCTTGTGTTGCCCTGGCCAGGAGCCACTTTATTTCCATAAACTGCTTTTTTTCCTTTGCATTTTGCTACCATAAAGTTGGCTGTGGACCCCAGATCGTCTTTGGACCATGTCTTGCCAGGGAAAAGGAAAGCTTTCATTGCTCTTCAGTATTATACAGACAGGTAAAGTATCCCCCTCCCCAGGGAGGGTATGGAGAGCCAATCTGGCTGCTTCCCACTGAATGATGGCAGCCTCCTTTCTAGATAAAAATGTCTAAGTGGATTTTCCATCAGGTAAGCCCTCACTTTAGGAAAACCATAAGGTAGAGTAGTTATTAAAAAGAGGATTTTTACTAATACATCTACTGCTTCTTCATTATGTCAGGGCATCTCCATGAAGAGATTTGCAGAGGAATCCAGCCATTCATTTCCACACATAATTCCTCAATAGCCCATTTGCTTCAAAGATTTTTATAGACTTTTACTACTACATGAATCCTCAGATACTTATTTTTTAGGCTCCAGGAGACCCATTGAAAAAGAAATTCATTTTCTGAAGTTTTATGATAAAGGTTTTGCTCTGGATAAAAGCTTCCCGCTATTTCCAAACTTCTGTTCTCCACAAAGATGACTTTGGCAGGTCTGTTCCACAGGGTGTGAGGCATGGGTAGAATGGTAGGTCCCAGAAATAAATAAGAATATATTTCTATTGGAAAAGGCTCCTTCCTTACCGCCACTCCTTTCAGTAGTGTGGACATCTTTCTACAGATATCCAAACACACGTGAACAGCTGGGAGTGAGAACTCTGCTTGTTTCCATGTTGTTCCCATCACCATCGTTTGCCTTCTCACCTGACCCATCTCTGCCCAGAGCAGCCGCACCATGGGTGGCCAAAAATGCCCTGAGAGATCCCCCCGTGCCCCCAAGTCCTGCCTGAGCAGCAGTGCTGGGGAAACAACAGAGGGCAGCTGGCTGGTGGAAACCTGAGCGTAGCTGGGATGTTGGCCCCTAGCCAGCAGGATCCCACCTGGACAGAGAGGCCATGGAGGTGGCAAAACTTAATAAGAAACAGGCACAACTGGTAATAATAAAAACCTTTCTCCTCATTTCCATGATTGTAGTGCAACCTTTAAGCCACACAAGGGCAAGGCAAACTCACAGCACTCAGGGAACCTTTCATACATCCAATGCTTTCTTTGGGAAGGAGCCAAGTCTCCTCTCATTTTTCTTCCCTGAGGATTGGGAGATTCCAAAAGCAAATCAGATGCCTTGAAAAACAGGCTAATGTGGGTATGGAGATGTCACACACATCCAGTAGCCAAACAGGCATTCAAGGGGTCCAGCAACCCAGGTGTTCCTGGCTTGTGTAGCTCCAGGACAATGGTGACCTGTGTAAGCTGGAACAATCAGTGTGCCCTGTTTAATAAAAAATATAGGGCTGTCTGGGTACAATCCTGTTCCTGCTGAAGCCTTTCAAGATGACATTTCACTGCCTCAATGTTCAATGAGATACTGAGTGGAGTGATGGAGATGAGGCCAACAGAGAGGGTGAGAGGGGAGGATTAGAGGAGAGCAAACATGGCCACACCAGCCAGGCACCAGAGGAGAAGCCAGATGGTTGCACTGCGACAGCATTGACACAGCTAAAGGAAATATTTAGCTGGATTCATTTGCCATGAGATGTCATTGGAATGAAGAACCAACACGTCCATCCAAGGATAAGGTGCAGCCAGCACTGTGGTTTATGAGGGGTACAAACCACCACACTTCAGGGAGCCAGGCAGCCAGGCAGTCGGAGGGAGAGGAGGAGGAGGAGGAAAGATGCTGTGGGTGGACAGGCACTTTCTGGCTCTCTCCATGGAAAATGTGCTGGCAGAAGCCACAGCTGGGTTTGGTGTTAGTGTGCCCATGTACTGCCATGGCAAGGCACCAAGGATCACCGCCAGCAACTGTCTCCTTGTGGAGCTTCTGAATCAAACCAAGCTTCTTCCTCCATCCTGCTGCTGTGGCTCAGTCTGTCAGGACAATGTCCCTGTCCCCTTGCTTGCTCTGCCCCCTGAATGCTGGTAGGGCTCCATGAGCAGTGGTGGGACCACAGGGAGTCCCATGGAAAACTGGGCAGCCACCTCACCATCCCTGTGCCCATCTGAAGGGCACCTCCAGACCTTCACAGCCTGATAGTTCTGCCTCAGAAACTGCAACTGGCAGTAAAGCAGGGCAATTAGCCCTAATCATCCTGAATTATCACAAGTCCTCTTCCATCCTGGCTTTTCTACCTCTCTTCCCCCCAGAACTTTGCTCTCTCATTAATCGAAACAGAACCTTTCTGTCACCACTGATTGCATCGTCCAACATCAGCTGCCTGGAAGGATAAAAATAAACGATGGAAAGTGTGTGCTTTTGGTACAAATAAATAGGTGCCAGAGAAGGTAATTTAATTATGCAGTGATTGAATTAGGTGGAAGAAACTGCATTATTTCCACAAAATATCTGCCCTTGATCGATCTGAGGCATGGTCCCTGTTTGGCCAAGGGATGGGGTTTGATTGGGAGGACTGGGAGCAGCTCTCATCTGATGCCATTGGGATTGTTGTAGATACCTCATCCCACCCTTCTTGGGCAAATTTGACTGCTGGCAGAGGAAGGCTGGCATTAAAATGCTCTTGTTGTTCACTACAAATTTTCTGTGCAAGAAAAATTACTTTAGAGCAGAAGAGCCTGATGACTGGGCTGTGTCCCTCCATTACTGCACTTTCCATGGAATTAAATGGAACAAAGTGGAGCATTTAATGGAAAAAAAGGAAAAGAACATCATGGATGTCTGTTACTGAAAAGTAAAAGCTATGAGGAATTTATATGGGAGGGGAAAAATATGTATTTTTAGCCAGTGAAGGGTTTCAGGGAGGTCCCAGAGCCAAGTGCCCTCATGACGTGCCACAGCCCCAGCACACCTCTAATTAGGATGAATTTCCCTTCTGCTGGAGTTAATGCATTATGTATCGAAACCATTTGTGTTCATTTGTAGCAAATAATTACTTTAAAATGTTATCATTCATTTGGATTATTTGACTTCTCTATTAATTCTATAAATAATTGTTTAAAAGGTTATGTTGAAGTTGGTGAAAAGTGTCCCTGTGGTGTTGCTGACGTGGTGGAGCAGCTCCCTGGGGTTGGGCCAGCTGGTGGATGATGTGTTGACACCACCAGAGACCCAGCCTGAGCCCTCCATCCCCAGCAGCTTCCCACTGCCCCTTGGTGACAAGGGGCACACAACACAAAATGAAAAAATGAAAATCACCATGTGCCTCCAACTCGGTGCCTCTCTCTTAATTGTTAGGAAACGCTCTGATTTCCACGTAAAGCTGCACCCATGTCCTTGCTTCCCCTCGTAAATTTTCTGGCCCATGACACCTAAAAGCAAAAGCAATCTTCTTAATCACAGCACTTCAGAGCACAAACAGAGGTACAAGGTAAGAGGCGCAGGGCAATGAGCTCCTCTGTTGTGTGCCCTTCAGTCTGGCTTGATAAATGGAGATTTTGCTGGGAGATTTTTCATGGATTAGCATTAAAAGGGGAGCAAGGCTATTTTCTTTCATTGCAGGGTGAGACAAAGGAGCTGTGCTTTCCAACTCGGCAACATTAGTCTTTTTTTCAATGGGGGAAATTAAATAAATGAATCTGAAAGTGGGAAGGAAGGAAAAGCCTTCAGAATAGGATTTAAAAGAATTATTTCTGGGGTTCTTCGTGTCCTCCTGCTGTTTAGCCAAGTCCATAAAGCATTAGGGAAACACATGGACCCTGTGAGCATCCCACCAGCAGCCCCTGCCCGGGCACCCAATGCTCCAACCCAGCAAGCTGCCAATATTTTTTGAAAGTAACCTGTCAGTTAGCAGATTCTCTCTGAAGAATTTACTCTGGGAAAATCCAAAGGAAGAATTAAAAGCTCTCTCTCTGTTTAATCTGATCAAGGCTTTAATAACATCTGGTTGGATTAGTATGCAGGTGCTGCTGTGCTCCCAGGAGTGGGGCTGGAACTGACCTCCCAGCACTCCAGGCTTTCTGTGCTTCAGTCACTTCCCCCCAGGCTCAAGGGTTTGCAAGTTAAAAGGATGCTGGGGGGTTTCAGTGCCTCCTCTGGGAGCTGGGGGTCCTGCCAGCACCGTCCCCCACTGGAGCATGGAGGCTGCTGCGTGCTAGGAAGGGGGAGAAGCCAATCCTGGCAGAGCCCCTGTCCTGGATGGGACAGGAGGGGTCTGTGGGGCCCAGTGGGGTCAGAGGGTGAAGTGGCATGGGATGGGGGCTCAGTCCCTCTCACATCTTGTACCATCACGTTGTCTTTCTGTGGTGGGACATCTCCTGGGAAGGCATCACACACCTTGCACCAGAGAGGGATTTCGCCTCCCCCTAAATCACAAGAAGATGATTTAAGGAAGTGAAAGCTTCAAGCCAGGGCTTCTGGCCGAAAAAACACATTGATTTTCTGTAGCTGATGGAATAAAAGAATTGCTGTGGCGCAAAAAGAAAAAGAAAAGAAAAAAAAAGAGAGAGAGAGAAAAGAAAGGAAGCAAACCTTGTTCAAAAAGCCACCTTGGCTGCAGTTCATCAGTGGGGCTGGTGTTCCCGGGGGAGGATCCTGCTGTGGCCCAGCCTGCACAGACGCCGGGATGTTCTCGGGAGCTCCGTGGCGGGAGCGGGCAGAGCCCAGTGCCCAGAGGGAAGCGGGGCAGTGATGGGGGACCAGGTCCCTCCTTTGGGAATGCAGAGTCTCCACCCCACTCTGAGGTTTGGGGACCAACCCTGCATCCTTTTAAAAAGGGGTACGAGGGTGGGGAAGCCGCGGGCGGGGTCTCTCCCGTCGCCGGGGGCTCTCCAGCTGGCAGAGGCTGCGGGGAGGCTTTTTTCTCCCTGGGTGTGAAGAATCGGTGTCACCCGCCCGTGCCCTGAGCGCCACCGAGTCAATCGCTCCCTTTCTCCCTCGCTTTTCCCGATGAGATTTTCATCCCTCCCCCGGCGCGGCTGAGGCTTCCCGGGCTTTGGGAAAGAGCCGGTCCGCCCGCCGAAGGGAGAGGGCGGGAAGGGGCAGCACCGCACACAAGTGCCCTAAAATGTGTCCCCGGGGCGCCCCCGATTTGGCGGCCGCACCTCCCAGAGAAGGGCCGGGGGGCTGCAGGGAAAGCCCAGGGGAAAGCTCCGGGCTCCGCAGGCACCGGACGCTGCTCCCGGCCGGACGGGGGGGTTCCTGCGGGAGCAGCTCCCGGGCTGGCGGCAGCCCCTCGCTGCCACAGCCCTCGCTGACCCTTGGCTCTCCCCAGCGCCCCGGAAAGCCCCAAACACGATCCGCCGGAGCCGGGAGGAGCTGGCAGCCTTCCCTGGGCCCTTCACAAAAGCACTTGTTAATTCTCTATTCTCCCTTAATTACACGAAAGCAATGACCATTCTATCATCGCTTTACAACGCCTCAGTTTAAATCCACTATTAAGGCAGGAGTGTTGTGGCTCAGACACTTTAATTAACATGAATGATCTCACCTTTGTCCATAGCATCTTTTTACGTGTTATTATATCAGGTAATTGTTAAACTATTCACTGGTTTGGAGAGGTCTATGCTTTCATTAAAATGTCTTGCTTTTCCTGACCCGGCAGATTACCCACATTTTTACATTTAGAATTTTCAGGTGATTTGAGTTAAATCAATCTGCAGGAAACCAGATGAATTATTTAAAGCACTAGTGGTCTCAAAGTAGGAAATGGGATTTGGTCAATGCTTCTCTAGATTTTAGAAGTTTCAAGGTGCTCCCAGAGCTGGCTGGGAAATCAACTCCCTGTTGACCAAAGCTATCAAAAGAACGAACTGAACGGTTTAAATTCATTTGAAAACTCCCCACACTTGTGGGAGGGGGGGGAAGAGACAGTCATTAATTTTTAACATATCCTTTCTTGTTTCCTCTTTCACCACAAAAAAAGGCTGGGGGAGAAAGCAGGGGCTCTTCCCTCAGGAAACAAAAGCCCTTCCAACTTTTTTTAGCTTTTCAGAAATGCTGCTCGTGGTGTGTGTTTTTAAGTGAAATTACATTGAAAATGGGGGACGATTAAATAAAACCCAGCCCAAGCCCCCCAGCTGCTAAATCCTTTCAGGGCACACTTGTACATGGATGAAACTACTGTTTCTGACTAATTCTGACCACTTGAAAATGTCAGTTCTCTAAAATCACAGGAAATTGAATAATTTTTGTGCAAACAACTAGGACTGGCTAAAGCATCTTGCCTGCACCCCCTGTCAGCCCTGAAGATGATTCTGTTTCTCTGCTAAAACATGGCCCAAGAGGCTGCAGGAGGCTTGGTCCTTCCTGAGAGTGTCTCCCACTCCTGCCTCCAGCGTTTGGAGAGCGACCAGGTGAGATCAAGACAGGGATGCAGGCACAGGATGAGACTTTTGCCTCAGCTCTTCAAGGACCAAAATACCAGGTAAACCCAGAAATTAGGTCTGAACACCTGAACCTTCATTTCCTCCTCTTCCTCACCCAGATCTGCTTCTTAGAAGCAGCAGCAGAGCTGAGATAGGGAAGACCAGGGAGAAAATCCCACCGCCACTGGCCTTCCCCATCAGCACCAGGAGATCACCTGCCCCCAGCCCATGGGAAGCAGGGATATCACCAGAGCAGGGGCAGCTGAGGGCCCTCAGGGCCTTGCCCAGACTCACCTGGGACACACCCCTGCCCACAGGCACTGGAGCCCATTGCAGCTCAGCCTGGCCAGCACTGCTGCTTAGCCCTGCCTTCAGAAGGGGCTTTGCACCACATTGCCCATCTCTCCAGCCCAGAATCCTTCTGCTCCCAGCTGCTGGACTGTGGTGGGACTCTGGATTTTGCTCGTGTCTCACTGGGTGTGGAGGTGTTGATGGACCCTGGTACCTCCCCCTGCAGGACTGTGCCCCATGGGTGAGGATGGTCGCTGGCTCCCAGCGGGATCTGCTGCTCCCAACAGTGAGTTGCTGCGCTCTGGACGGTGGTGAGGGAGAAGTCTCCTGTGTGCCGCATCTTACACAGGGTGTGAATCTGGGAAAAAGGGCTGGAGGGCTAAGAGATGTCTTAGTTTTTGCCATGTGTTTGACCAACATGGATGTGCTCCTTTCTTAGGGCTGGGGTGGGTCTGGTGTTATCCGTGGCATTGGAGAGGAGCATCTGAGTCATGGAAACTGTGTCAGGTTGGGGTTGTTGTGCTGTCCTGCCTCTGAGAAGAGCTTCTGCCCCTGCTGGGCTGAGGGCCATGTCTGTGGCTCCCAAACCCACCCTCAGAGGAGAAAGAATGGGGCCCAGCTCTGATTCACAGCCCTGTGGATGTGCCACCTGGGCACAGGGCAGGGAGGCTCCTCTGAGGGTAAGGGCAGCATGGTGCAGCAGTGATGAGAGCCATGGTTAACTGGGTTAATTATATTCATGTTGCTAGGAACACGGTGAATTATGTTAATAGCAGCATCTGGGGAAATTACATCTTCATTAATTGGTCCTGATTGCTTTTTGGCAGATGCGAGATGTTTCTGACTTTAACATGCAGGACAAAATTTATTGTAATCAGTGCATGCAGTAAATGCACAAACACTGTTACCATGCCTTGCTAGTTAACTCTCTGAAGAGGAAGGGATGGCAAAGACCTGCCAGGCCATCTCATCCTTGCTCTCCTGCCCCAGCCAGGACAGGCTTGTTTTGTATCGATCTGTGCTCTAGTGCTTCTTCTGATAGAGTGTTAAGCAATATTTTGAGTTAATAATGCTAATAACATGGTTGGCAGACACAGGAAAGCAGCCGTGGGGCTGAGGGTGCTTCTAGTGGTGTGTTGTACCCTGGTGTTGGCCTTGTTGCTCTCTGGCCTTGGCCTGCCCATAAGGCTCCTCCTCATGGGTGCAACTTGGGTGCAGTCAGGCCTATTCACATACTTGAGTCAAAGGCCTTGGTGATTTGGAGACCTTTGATCCCATCGTGTCCCCAGCTGGACAGAGAGGAGGCTCCCCCAGGCAGGGCTGTCCTCAGGGCACTACCCCTGGGAGGGAGACGGGGCTGGTTAAAACAGGGATGATCAATGTGCGCTCTGTGGCATCGATCTTTGCAATGCTGCAGCTTTCAGTCAAGGGAGCAGCAGCAAATGAGGAATAAACCACATTGCAATGAGCTATGGCCATGCAGCAGAAAGCTCCATTCTTAACCATGGCAGAGATCCCAATCCCTTTGGATAAACCCCCAAAGCTCCCAGCAGATGTGGAGGCAATACATTACCTCCCTGGGGAAGCACGGGCTGAAACTCAGGAGAGTTCCTCATAAGTTATGAGGCTGCTTGTCTGGGGACAGCAATAAGGTGTATTATGGCCTTGCTTGCTCTGCCTTCTTTTTGCACAACCATCTTTCATTTTAATAGTGGGTTTTCAGCCAGATTTGTTAGGGCTGCTGCTAATTGGGCTGGATTCATGTGTCCCACCAGGGCACAGGACAAGCCTGGCACTGCTCAGAAGGGAAGGGCAAGTTTTACTGCCTGGTGCTTTGAATGGGCATAGCCCAGGCTTTGGGGAGCAGGAGTAGCGGGCATGACAGGGCTGAGAGAGGAATTCAGGAACAATTTTCACTCAGTGGCTGCCATGAAAGCTCAGAGGTACCCTCCCTGTGGCAGTATGGGACAGAGAGCAGCTCCACGTAAGTCAAATAGCCCCTGAGGAGATGAAAACCTGTTTTACAATCAACCTTTCTGATCTGGAAAGATGTGGGGCCACCTCTTTTGCTGTGAAATTGGATTTGAAAGATCTTCAGTGCTGAAAGTGTCCGATTCAGACCTTCACAAAGTGGTTTTTATGGGTCATCACAAGGAATGAGAACTCTTTTCTGGGACAATTCCACCAGAACTTTGAGACCAGCAAAGTTTGTGCCCTCAAAACCTAGAGCTAGGTTTTAATGAGAATTTGTAACAGGTGCTGAGCAGGGAGCTGGCCATGTGTTTTCCATCCCACTGCCCCTGTGAATAAATGCAATGACTGGGACAGCTGTGATGCATGTGAGATTTGGCTGCAGAGCAATGCTTCTGGCTTGTGGGACACACACTGGCCTTCTGCAGGGCTCCCCAGGTCCCTCAGCACAGGGGAGGTCAGAGAGCTCCAGAGTCTCTGCTTGTGTTCCCCGAGCCTCTGGGACACTCACAAAAATCCTCCCCTCCACCCCTGTTGCACAGCACTTGCCACCTCTGTCCCCACTGCCCTGCAGTCCTCCCTGGAGCCCTGGGTGCTGCTCTCCTCCCAAGATGGCTGTTCCAAGGTGACCAGAACTTCCAGCTCCCAGTCACCCCACTAAGATGGGCAAATTCCACTAATTAGATGGAGAGCATCCACTTGGGAAGTCTCCAAAAACATAGCACTGAAAAGTCAGAGGTGCCATCATCCCACTGCCCCTTCAGCCAGTGTGGCAAAGTGCGTCCTCATCTTGCTGTGGGTCAGACCTCTTGGTCTGGAGCACAGAAGAACATGGTGCAGGAGATCCAGGATCCTTTTCCTCGTCCATCCAGATGAACCAGATGGCAAAACCAGGCCACTTGTTTGTAAAGGTCTGTTTGTAATAACACTGGAAATGTCAGGAAGCTCCCGTGAGGGGAAGCCTGCTCATGCCAGACACCTAAACAGTTCACATTTGTAGCTGAGAAACACAGCAAGGAGCTTGCTGGATGGCAAATGGACTGAATTGTAGCACTGCTGTTATTTTAAAGGGCAATTAGCACTGTGGAAGGATTCTCTGCCTGTTCAATATGCCACATTTTTTAGTTAAAAGCTCGATTTATGGTTAACATTATATAATAACATATGTCACAGTTCTGCAACTGAGCTGCTCTGTGGCATTGAGAAAACCCTGCCAGAGCAGAAGTCCTGAGAGATGCAAACGGGGGGAACAGTGCTGTGAAGTGAAATGGTCCCCACCCAAATGCAGTGGGGAGGTTTTCAGGGAAAGACAGAAACTCTGGAAGATGTAACTATTGGGGGTTTTCCCTTCCTGCTCCCTTGAGAGGTGGCACTGTTAGACTTGGGTGTGGTTTTTGCAGGTTCCTTCAGTGAGAGCTGTGCTCGGGGCCAGCGAGTAGCAATGTCAGGGAGTCCAGGAGAGACAAACCAGGCTGGCACATGAACCACTCTGCAAACCCGGTATTGGGGCAGGGAACACAGAGTTTCCACCAGGCAAGTGGAACAGCCTGGTGATGAATGTGCTGGTCCTGCCTGATGCCTGCACTGACCCTGGGCTGGAGCAAGGCTTTAACTTCAACACCAGGCACTGCAGTGTCCATCCCTTACTGTCACTCAGCTAAAGCAGAGATGACGAGCATGTCACCACTGTGACCACCCTGCTGATGGCTCCAGGCTATGATCTCAACTGTTGCCATGCCACTGCAGACAGTGGGTGGGAAATACTCAGGGAAGAGTTTTCTATTAGTACTTGCAGAGGGCTAGCACTGGGTTCCTGCTCTTCTTGGAGACAGGCTGTCACCAGAGAGATCAGAAATCATTTGTTTTTAACGCTATGAATATGTAGAAACTTGTCTGAGCTCCTGCACGCAGTGGCCATGAATTCAGAACGGCGTCAGGAATCGTGGCGTTCGGCATCCTGTGCACCGGGTCAGAGCTGTAAATTTCTCCTACTGGCACAAGCCATTTGCCATACGTGACTTTCGGAATTTGTGGTCACTTCTCTCTCTGCCCTGTGGGCCGAGTGTATGACTGAGATTTTATATTGCACTTCCGAGACACAAAGTCCTTCTGGTGCTTTTGTCTTGCATCCTAAACAGCCTCACTCGCTCTTCTCCCTGTCCCCTTCGCTAATGGCTTCTGGCCATAGCCTGGCCCTTAAATCATGGGCTGCACCTGGACAGGCATAAACTGCAACTGTCCCCAGACAGAAAGGATCTGATTGGAGTGGTGAGGGATGTGACTGAACACGGCTCAGCCTTGTGAGAACCAATGCTCCTACACTGAGCCTGGAGGGACCCTCTGGCACAGGCACCGAAGGCAATCGGGGCAAGTCCCACAGAGAGCTCTGACATGTTCTGTGAGCCTTTCCAAGGACAGTCATTCAGAATACAAAGGGAGGAAACGTTCAGTGTGGATATTGTGGGGGTATGTTAAGATGATCTGTGTGTTGGGAGGAAAGCTTAAGCTACAGTGGTTCACACTGTCGGGACTGGAAGATGGTGCTGCTGCCTTCCTCCTCCACTTCACTGCCTGTGCTTTCCCTCCCCCACCTCTTATCTGTTCTAGACATAAAAGCTCTTTTATTCCAAGACTATTGTTGCTCAGTGAATTAAAATGAAGCATTTGCAAGCCCTCCTCCACAGTGCCAGTGCTCCCAGCGGCAGTGCACTCCAGCTGCTCCCAGCCACTCTGGGCAGCTGGGGGAGGCCAAGCCCAGCAGTGGGACACCAGCGGCTGCTGCTGAACCCAGCCCTGCTGAGATGTGCCCGTGCCTCGAAATGGGTCTGCCCTGCCCCACAGCCCTGTGAGCCTGCTCTGCCCTGCCCCACAGCCCTGTGAGCCTGCTCTGCCCTCCCCACAGCCCTGTGAGCCTGCTCTGCCCTGCCCCACAGCCCTGTGAGCCTGCTCTGCCCTGCCCCACAGCCCTGTGAGCCTGCTCTGCCCTGCCCCACAGCCCTGTGAGCCTGCTCTGCCCTGCCCCACAGCCCTGTGAGCCTGCTCTGCCCTGCCCCACAGCCCTGTGAGCCTGCTCTGCCCTGCCCCACAGCCCTGTGAGCCTGCTCTGCCCTGCCCCACAGCCCTGTGAGCCTGCTCTGCCCTGCCCCACAGCCCTGTGAGCCTGCTCTGCCCTGCCCCACAGCCCTGTGAGCCTGCTCTGCCCTGCCCCACAGCCCTGTGAGCCTGCTCTGCCCTGCCCCACAGCCCTGTGAGCCTGCTCTGCCCTGCCCCACAGCCCTGTGAGCCTGCTCTGCCCTGCCCCACAGCCCTGTGAGCCTGCTCTGCCCTGCCCCACAGCCCTGTGAGCCTGCTCTGCCCTGCCCCACAGCCCTGTGAGCCTGCTCTGCCCTGCCCCACAGCCCTGTGAGCCTGCTCTGCCCTGCCCCACAGCCCTGTGAGCCTGCTCTGCCCTGCCCCACAGCCCTGTGAGCCTGCTCTGCCCTGCCCCACAGCCCTGTGAGCCTGCTCTGCCCTCCCCACAGCCCTGTGAGCCTGCTCTGCCCTGCCCCACAGCCCTGTGAGCCTGCTCTGCCCTCCCCACAGCCCTGTGAGCCTGCTCTGCCCTGCCCCACAGCCTGCTCTGCCCTGCCCCACAGCCTGCTCCCTTTCAGCCTGGTGAATCACTACAGGCAGCAGATATGACTCAGATGTTTCCTAGCTGATTTTGAATCCTTTTGTTGCAGCAGCTCCAACACACAAACATGAATTGTATCAACAGGGATTGTTTATTAAATGCTGGTCTGGCTGCAGCAGTGCAACCCCATTGAGACACTTTGGTGCGGTAATATTAAAAAAAGAAACAGTGGATATTCTCACATGTTGCTGAGAATTTTATCTTTTCTGCAGGTTGCTTTTGAGGATCAGACACAGGAGTTATCAAGGTCTGACCCAAATTATGAGGGCAGAGCAGGACACTGGAAACTGCACATTTCTGGGTCGTGTGGCCTCTGCTACTACCAGCCACTCTTCAAAGCCAGGGTCTCCAGCAAACTACATATACAGCTCTGTTTCCATCAGGATAAGGTTTCTGTGCTTGCTAAATGTGAACCCTTGAGCCTTTTCAACTTAATCCTCTCCCAAGTGTATTAGGTTTTTGGGGAGATTTTTGAAATGGTAAGGTTTCCTGAATTTTTAGTCCTTTGGTCCATATCTAGGACACTTACCATAATTCATCACAGCCCTGCCAACATGCCATCTGAATAAAAGCAGAGAGAAAGCACCTTTGCTATGAGGATTTTTCAACTATAAATTGGTGGAAGTTGATCTTTGTGAAAACAGCACTAACAATCAATTTAGCAGAGAACATGCATCAGGCAAAGGAAATACCAGCTAGAGGGCTGGTGGTGCAGGGTTATGGATATGGGAACAGGTTAATGATACAAACTGGGAAGTTTTGAAAACAAAGATTTCACAGGAGCTGATCCTGAAGGGTCCCTTTTGAAGCTATGGTTAGGAAAAAGCCTCTTTGTTGCCACTGCAAACAGAAACCAGAGGAGGTGAGAGCATCCCAGAAGATGCCAACAGCTTTCTTCCCAGGTTTTGGTCGAATCTCCATGCACAGATTCACTGTTAACCCACTTTCTTGCCTATATTTTGTGTTCTCTAACTTTTCAATCAAAGAATGACCCAGCCTTCAAAAACAAATCCAAGGACTACTATACTTTAAAGAAAGGATGGTCTTGTACAACCACTTACAACCAAATAAAAAAAAATTACATTTTGATTGTTATGAAAAAGAGAAGGACAGAGGTAGAAAGTCATAGCTGCTTTGCTTTGTTCCTTAGAGATGGGGAACTGTGCACATCTGGCTTTAAATAAATAACAGTGACTTCCCATTGGCTCTTAGTCTCCCAGCTTCAAGAGTTTCTGAACATGCTGAAGGCTACTTTCTTGCTACGAGTTTTTGCCTCACTGCAATCTAGCACTTTGTGACAAAACTGAAGTTATTTTCTGGAAGGGAGGAAGTAGATGCATTAGTGAGTGCATTCTCTCTTGGCTGAGGTTTAGGTTTATTTGAATTTATTATTTCTGATGTGATCAATTGATTGCTTATCGACCACTTTACTTTAAATGTGGTCAAGGATGGCAGTCTACAGTCAGTCAATCTATCTGCTCCCATTCTTGGTGCCCCCCTGCTATGTAACCATGTCCCAGCACTCCCTCTGTTGTCTGTTGTCAAGCCATACTTGCTTCACAGCTCAGAGATGTAGAACACTGTGAAGATCCCACCTGCACAGCATGGTGGGAGTGTGAGTGTGAGTGTGCTCTCTCCTGTTCAAAACCCTGAGCAGCTCCCTGACTAAACACACCTTTCTCTTCCCAGCCATCACTAACCAGCTATTCTTCTTTCAGCTTAACTTCAACCTGCACTTAACCATTACCTGTCTATCTGTACCTAAGAATTACTTGAAATGAAACATTCAATTATTATAGAGCTTAAACACGCAGAACAAAGCTGCTGTTTGATTTCTCTGTTTCAGAAATAACAAAGCACTCCAGCATCACACTCTTGTTCTCTCCAACAGCAGCCGAGCCACTAAACTGATGACACGAGGATTAACCAGGCAGTCCAACACATCATTGGTAGAAAGGGCTGTTTGTGAGGTGCATGGGCTGCAGTCTGCATCCCTTTGATGTGCAGCTGTCTCACAGTCACTGCTCGTTGCCAACCGCTTCCTCTGCCGCTGTAATTTTCCAAAATGCTCTCCTGCATTTTCACGGGGAAGATCTCCACCGTCACTTTCAACTCCAACTGCACCCATCACGTTTGTTTTGTCAGACTGTGGTAAAACTTGAATAAGATGAGGCCCAAAAGGTATTTTCTGCAGCTCTGCTGCCTTAGGTGTTGAAAAGTCAAATTCCTGGGTTAGTAATGTGCAGCCCTCCGGTTCACAGATGATTTCCCTTCTCTTCCTCTTGCACAAGGCGTTTGTCCTTTGCTCTGCACCAGTGCTGCTGGAACGGGCCTGCTCTGACACACTTGTCTCCTGACACTTGAGGTACACAGACACTGCTTTATTCAGGTACTGAAGATTGATTTCATGGGATGTTGCCTCAACCTAAGAAAACAGCCAAGATACACTCAGTTAAAAGGAGACATGTTTCAATTCAGCCTTGCGTGATTATCTTCCATGAATTACTTCTGCTACATGAAGGGATGGAATTTAAAATTCTTTTTCTTAAAGCAGCAGAAAGACTCAGGGGGAGCTAAGCAAAATGTCAGTAATTCTTTGTTATTGCTGCTATAATGGGAGCAGTAGAGGGCTTACCTCCGTGGGATTTAGCCAGGGATCTCCCTCACTGGGATTTTCTGCGGATTTTATGGCGCATACCAGCATTCGAGTTACTGCCTCTTCTACCCGGGCTTCATGATCTGCATCCTGCCTCAAGAGAACAGAAAGTTTTAGGAGATACATTAGCTCCTGGGTCTCTACAGAAAGCTGAAAGATCTTGGGAAGAACATGGATGGCCTTAGCTGGAAAGCCACACTCATGTATGTGAAGTCAGTGAAAGGTTTCAGACTTTTTCCTGTGTTCAGCCCCTACATGGGTGACAGCACAGGCTTTGGTGTGACTGCTCATCTGAGTAAGAATTTGCAAAAAATAGATTCTAGTATGTGTATATAATCTTTTCCCTTATTAGTGTTTTGTTAATTGAATCTGGTGCTTGAAATTACAATGCACTATTAGCATTTAATTAATGTATGCATTTATACAGCTGTTTAGGACTAGAACAGCCATAGAAATGCACAGCACATTTTTTATATCTACATATGTCTAATTTAAGTAATTAAAACACACAGGATGTTATAGCAACGCAGCAGCTATCCAGGGGCTACAGATGCACACAAGTGAGATTTAAGGAAATTTAGGAAATATTTTATCACGTAACAGCAGCTGCCATACTGCTGCACTTTTGAACAGCAGAAGGAAAAACATGTTTTCTCCAAAACCTCTCCTGCAAAACTAAAAACGAACTTAATAACAGGCTCTTTGTTTCAGGCCTGCACTTCCTACATCATCCCCTTTGGGCAGCTGGATACTAGCTAAGTTAGGATAGCAGAACAAAACTTTATAGAATCTTTCTTAGTTTTCTTTCCCATTTGAGTTTCTTGTATGTGGAAGGAAATGGCAGACTCTCCAAGTAAGATGGGTGGTTTGGTTATTTCAATGAGAAGTGCCTTGAAATGGATACATAAATTTGCTTTAACTGAGATGCTTAGATGTATGAGTTTTAGAGGAAAGATACAACCCACAGCCCTTGATCAGTCTAACTGTGGTTTCAGGGAACCTGTCAAGCAAACCACACATCTGGCTAGAGTGTGTGCTGAAGGCAGCAATTTGTCCTGGAATCCTGAGCAGAAATTGAGATAGAAGCAGGGGGAAGTGGTCTTGGCATTTTGTGGCTTTGGATGCTTGGCTTATTAATGGCCTTGTATAGAAAGCCCCCAAAACAGAGTTTGATATCTACATGTGGAAATTATTTAAGGTGCAGCATTCTTAGTATTCATCCTGGCTTGCTGAATAACACTGCTGTACTGATTGCATGACAGTATGTTAGAAAGCAAGGAATACTTCTGGGTAGCTCACATCCAGCTGAAAACAAATTAAATTTCTACTCCAAACTCCTGCCAATATAATTAATGGTTGCAGTGGGACTATAATTGTTGGTGTGATTCACATCTGTCAATATGAAAGCAGCTGGTAACAGCTGCGAGCAAGAACTGCTTGGTTTGGTAATGGAAATGTTCTCAGTATTGTCTTTTAGAATCCATGTCAGAAATTATTTTTATAGATGGATTGCCCAACACCTCACAAACAGTGCTGCCATCATCAGCTGCAGGGATGATTTCTGTAAGGAACTTTCACCTGGGCTGCAATAGCTACATCTGCTAATGGCAGACATTGAGATTTGGGGAGGGTGTCACTCATTAGCAAGATGCAGCAAACACTCCTCTGTTTATGATGCCACACAAGTACCCATTTGCTGTCACCAAACAGGATCTTGGTGACTTCTGCAAGACAGGCTTAAATGGCTGCTCTACAATATAGTTAGTGCTTTCTCTGGCACTGGGAACAGCCTGACTGTACTCAGGGCTGTGTAAGAGCTCAGTTTGGGTTGTGGGCCTGCTGTCCTTGCTGAATATGTAATTTTCATCTGGAAAATTTCTCCATGAGGGAAACACCCAAGTGAGTTCCTCTGCTCTGCAAATGCTTGGTTTGATGTTGGTATGAGAAATACCTCATGTGGTCTTTGAAGAGCAGCTGAATCCATGTGTTCTTCCCCCTGGAGATTTCCAGTCTAATACAGGGTTTAGAAGTAGGGGGAAAAAAAAGGTAGTGAGTACTTTAGTGAGACAGCTTTCACAGATCATTTCTAAAGGCCTTTTTTTTAAAAATATTAATCTAGGATTGATAATAAAGTAATTTGAAAACTTTCTGGAGTATTGAGATGTTCCAGTGAAAGATGTCCCTGCTCATGGCACGGGGGTTGGGCTAGATAACCTTTAAAGGTCCCTTCCAACCCAAACTATTCTATGATATGCCTGGAACCATCCCATATATACTGGTTAACGTGAGCAAGAAAAATCAAAGCCTGGGGAAAAGAAAATTAATTAAATACTCGAGGAAATCCAACTTTAGGCAAATCAAAACTATCACAGAGGAATGAAAACTCAAAAATCCTCTTCCCCTCCCTTCCTATCACATTAATCTGATTTAAATTCTAATTTAGCTTTCCACATAAGCATGTCCTTGAGGTGAAGTTGCTGGCTTTTCATCCCTTATTCAGCACAAAGCTGGTTAGCCCTTAAGACACTGGACATGGAGAGTTTAGCTTGTGTTTAATTGTTTGCCTGACTGAGGTAAACTTGTAAAGGGATTTTTGCTGAACTGGGGCTTGATAGGCTTGCTGAACCTGGAACCTTGATTTTCTTTCCAGGAAAAAATGTATCCATACAGGCTCTTCCCTCCCCAGCTTCTGAATACAACACACCAAATAGGACTGAACCTGGCAGGCAAAGGACAGAAACCCTTTGGAAGTGCTACATCATCCTGACATAAAAAGGAAAATACCAGCTCAATCCAAGAGTTTATGCTGACAGTGATGGGATCAATGGATTCCACATAGTGCCACCAGTGCCTTGGAACGAGCAGGACCTGGAATTGGAGACAGGACATTAGGGCACAAGCAGAAGCCTGAAGAAAGAGAAAGTGTTTTAATTTAGGTGATGTGGGATACAGATACAGAACTGAGGCAAGGACGTTGGGTAGGAGGTAATCTTTCTTTCTTTCTTTTTTCTTTCTTTTAAAAAGCCTTTTCTCAAGACCTAAATGCCCACTCCACCAATACTATCATGTAAGAAATGGACATGATCCAGAACCACCTTTCATCCCAGCTCCTTTCCATATAATTCCAAGCAGGACTATAACATTTAACTGTAGGTAAGCAAAGTCCAGCTGTACAAAGGGGGTGCAGCTGCTGTAGCAGTACATTAGGGTTTTAGAGAAAGTCTCAGCCAAGCAGGAATTCTTTTGTAGACTCTCCAACTGAGCAGGCTTCCCAGTTCCTTTAGAAGGATACCTGCTGTTTTCCCCAAAAAGCAGGTATCCTTATGCTTATCTAGGTGACTAACAATATGTAGCTTTAATTCTGTTAAATAATCACCAGTATTAAATTTGTCACTTTTAGTGGACAGGCTTTTAAAAGAGAGTGTGATGATTTCTGGGACAATCTAGTTTAGATCAGAGCTTTACAACAATATCAGGATGATAGCTGTGACAGAAAATTGATTCCAACCCATGGTTTTTATGGTACAAGACATTGATGTTGTTTTGATGATAGAGGACAAGCTTTGCAGATTACTGAACATTAGATTAACATGGAGCTATCAAGAAAAGCATAAAAGATATTTTTGACAAGTAATAAAAATGGTCAGACACGGATAAAAATATACACTTCACAATGGGGAAAGTGAAGCAATGATCTGTATCTGAATTGCAGACAATTCTTTCTCTTGGTAGACACAAATTACTTAGAAGAATGTTCTGCTACCCAGATAGCCCTGTGCTTCATTATATCAAAACACGACTAATGAGAAAATGTCTGTGGAGGAAACAATGGCACCAGTCCTGCAAACACTTACAGGACACTCAGAACACTCTCCTTTTTGGGCCAGATGACAAAATGTTCTCCACAGGCCTCAATTTAAGTCAAACAAATAAAACACTGGCTTTCCAAAGGTCAAAAACATTTGGAAATTGTACTTTAATCCAATATAGCAAACAGAACAGAGAAGGAAGTCAGTCAGTGGAGGGTCATTATTTTAAAAATATCACTAGTTATTCCTGACATAGAAGTGTATGAAACCCCACAGACTGCAGCCAAAACATGTTTTCTACACTGAACAAATTTCAGGGTTGTGCTTTTATCATTAAAACATCCACTTTAAATGAACAGTGCAGTTGCATTACCAGCAATAGGTTTATCTGTTAGGAAGTGTTTGCCTATGTTTTAGTGACTGCAAAATCTTATGCAGTTGTATTAGCAGCAACGGGTTTATCTGTTAGGAAGTTTTAGTGACTGCAAAATCTTACAAAGAACCCCCCAAGTGCTCATCTGCTCATAGGGGATCTTACACTGAACTCTGCTAAAGAGTCTGGGTGCCCTCCAAGTGACTTGGGGTAACGATGAAGCCTGGAAAGCTTTGTTGAGCAGCAGGAGAAAGCAGAGCTCCTGCCAGGGGCTGTTTGCAACAACGGGACCCTTCCTGTGAGACTTGTGCAGGAACAGGGAGCTCCCACATGCTGGAGAAGTGGATGAAGACATTGGGGAGGTGGGGTATGGTGCAGAGGGACTACATAGTAAGGGAACACGAGCAAGAGACAAATTAAGGGAAGTGTAGAAATGTTTCAATAAGAGACCCTGCCTGGAAAACCAAGATGAAAATGAGGTGTGGAGCGTGCTGGTTCAACATGACTCAGATGCAAAACAGAGACAGAACTGCTTTGGAAAGAGGAGGTACAGCCAGGAGAAAAATACAATCCCCCCACCTTGTCCTGCGTTTTCAAACCAGAGGAACTTGGTCTTTTAGAGACTAATCAGATTTCCCTTGCCAGCAGGTTAAGGGTAATAAGTGCAAACTTGTGTCAATCTGCAGCTGGCACTGTGTGCTGATGCAATTTATAGAAGAGCTACAGACCTGTGACTCAAATAGGCAAAAGAGGTACCATAAAGACATTTTCTCTCCCTCTTTTATTTTTGGACAAGCTTATGCTTGTTAAAATGAGGATTTATAGCAACAAGAAAATTGAAATTATCAAAAAGCCAAAGGAATAAAACTTCAAGGAAGATGAAGAAATGGAAAAAAGTAATTACAACCAAAACATACAGCTGTCAAGTGAGCAGAACTAACAAAAAACCAAAAAAAAAAAAAACAACCACCAAAAAACCAAAACCAAAAACTCAAACAACCCAGCAAAGACAGGAGTAGGCTTCTTCTACATTTACAAACTAGTATTCTTCTAGTTTTCAAATTAGAAGCAAAACCACCCACAACAAACTGAAAACAAACAAAAAACCCACCACTGCCACCTCTAACTATCAATTCCACAGTAAAAGAAAGCAGACTTCCATATGTTTATGAATACGGGACACAGATTCAGCTACATTCCAAAAGGAAATGTAAAAGCCACAGTGAAATAACACACAGAAATGCAGCAAACATTTTACAGGGAAAATGTAAAGTGCAATAGGAGACAGAACTACTTCAAGCTAAGAGATAATCTTGTGCTAGCCTGCTTTCTACAGAACATATCTAGCTTTGTGGGCTGGGAAGATACTGATCTAAACAGCAACCAATCAGATAATTTTAATATTTAGGCTAGTGATAGCCAAATATAGCAAATGAAGTCAAAGTAGGACAGAAATCCCAGAAAAGAGAAAATGAAATGCAGTAATGGGAGGAAAGAAACCAAAGGAACAGTTGGGAGAGCAAGTGGAGCAATGCTGAAGACTTGTACAGCACAGAGAACAGAGCAGGTTTAAATTCTCAGTGGACATGATTAACTTGATACAGTGTAAAGTTAGGGCAAAGGTGGAATTGCTTCAAAAAGAGAGCATACCCTGAAGTGAAATATTATACCAAGAAATTCTGCTCATTAGAAAGAGATATTTAGGTAAATGAACACAAAAAGGAAGCCAGTGTGTGATGGGAAGATAAAGATGTGGGGCCACAGGGGGATGCAAGGAAATCTCAGAGCTGTTTGCAACCATGGCAATGAAAAATAAAATGAAATAGATGCAGGCATAGTCAGTTCTGTGGGAGCCCTGCTGGCCCAGCCTACGACCCATCCCAGCTGGAGCTTGGCTGTCTTGGTGCTTGAAAGGTGCTTCTCATCCTGCCTCCCTGCTCCCTCCTGAGCTGGTCTCTTCCCACCTATTGAAATGGAGCTCCAGGGACCCCTGGAGTCAGAAACACGGGCACAGCCCTGGGGAAAAGCACTGTGAAGAGGGAGGGAGGGAGGGAGGGAGGGAGGGAAGGGGGCTGTTACAGGACGTGTCCATAGTGACCCAGGTGAGAGCCTGAGGGAAGCTCAGGGAAGAGGTGGAGAAGTAGTGTCAGGAACTTGCAGCTTTCACCTTTGGTTTGCCTGGCTTCTGGGGCATTCGTGGGGCTGTGTGTGTGTTGCAGGTTGAGCAGTGTTTTCATCACCAATCCTGGTGTAAATTCAAGTCCTGGACTTTTCTGCCTCTTTTGTGATGGAGATGATAGTTCTGGTCTCGAGGTTGGGTTGGGCTGTCTGCTTTCTCTGTGGGGTTACTTGGAGCCAGCTCTGCAGTCTCCCACATGAAAATTCTTTATTCCTTCCCCAAAACAGAATTATCAACCATCAACTATGCATAATGCTGTGGACAGCTCTGAATTCCCTTTTACTAAAATCACTCAAACTCTTCTCCAACAAAAGTAGTTTTTTACTGTAACCCCTTTTAAAAAGTCTTTCGTATGCTTTGAGCTAGAACATTTCACTGCCTTTTAAAAAGTTTGAACAACTGCATTTCTTGACTTACTAAAAAACTTTTCTTTGGTATCAATTATATTTGTCTTGGCTATCCAGACTGTCTTTTCTGCTGTTTCCCACTTTAAGCCCTATCTGAAGTTCTCACACCCTTCCTTCAAAGGCAGCACACACAGAAATCCCTCTCTGACATCATAAAGATTTCTTCTTGCTTAGGGCTGGGTTAGAAGTCAGAAGTTTGTCTGTGCTGTTGGGAGCCCTGGGTGTCGAGCAGCATCCCATGGCGTGTTAAGATTCTGCACCAGGAGCACAGAAAGAGAAAATCTTGCAGATAAACACAGGAACTGAGTGACAACTGTATTTGTGGACACAGACTGAGTTTGAGATGTGTTTCTTTAGACTTTGAGAAAGCAGAAGCTGGGGAGGGGAGCTTCTGAGCAGCAGATCATGGTGAGAGACAGCAAGCAGTAATGTTGATCTTTTTTAAAAATCATTATTTGCCATACTGTGACAATATTTTTCAAGGCCAGAAGGGAGAATCCTTCTCAGACTCCATGTGCCTCTTAGACTAGCTCTGTTAGGCCTTTGCTCACACTTCCACAGTGCAGCTCCTCTGTCTCCAGGCTGCACCTGGGGCACAGGGTCAGGAAACAGTGTAGCTGAGCTCTGCTTCTAGAGTAGTGAGAGGCAATGGCATTGCTCATGGGAGCCCAGGGTGCAAGCTGCTTGCCCTCCATTAGGAGGGCAGCTGTGTGGAGCCTTGTGTGTCTATCTTCAGATAAACTCAGATGTACTTTCTAGTCTTTCTACCATTGTCTAGTTATGTGGAGATGGATTAAGAGCAATTACATTAGTGAGCAGGAAGGAAGCCAGAAGTCAGTGAGAAGTGGGGCAGAGGAAAGAATGATTAATGATTTTATACTTGTATAGCATCTCAGTTTTTTGTAGCCTTTTCAGGTGCTATTCATCTCTCCTATTTTTAATCATCAAGGAAGTTAAGCATCTATGTGCGTGGGCTCCTTTTATAGTCTGTGCCGAAGGACAAGGCAGGGTGAACATCCCTGCAGGACTGTAATTGTGTAAGACAGGAAGGAGGAATCACCTTGTTGAGGTGCCAGGTGCCATTGATGGCAGGCAGGATGCCTGAGCAGGATTTAAATTGAGGGTGACAGATCCTACCCTAACTCTCTTAAGACTTGTCCCAGAGCATGGGGTGGCTGATACTAGAACAGACATGTTTTGTCCCATTTCTGGTCTTCTACTCAGTATTTGTATATTTGTGAAAAGAATCAAGGTGTTACTAGAAATGCTGCAGAATTTAGTCAAACTCCTGCTCCACACTTAGCCTTTGCAACCATCACATAGGTGGCCAGGTCCAAACATTTATAAGGAGCCCCTACACTTGTGTGACACAACCCGAGTTTGTAACTTTATGGATACAGTGGATGTAGTCATATTCTGCTGCAACCCTTCAACTACTCAGCTGCCAATTTGAGTAAGCTTGATATCTAAGGGTTTTCATAATTTAAGAACAGACCACTAATGTACAACCAGAAGTTCTGTTAAGACCTCTGTGGAAATGCAGCCAAGAGCCATTGGTCAAGTATGGGATGAAACCCTGTAAAACCTAAAATCCCAGTCAACTACCAAAATTCCTAACAGAAGTTCACCTCTGAAGAACACAGTGGAAGGGCACAAAGGATCTAACTGAAGTATACATTGTGCACTGGTACAATGTTATTTGAAGGAATTCTGCTTTTAGGCAGACAGGGTGTAGAAAAATGGCTGGTAGCAAACATTGACCAGAAGGTGGCATTAGACACATTAAGTTTTTGATATTCAAAGCTGCACTCACCCTACATGCAGTTGCTCTCCTGAATACCTAAGAACACCTTTGTCTTCATTTTTCCAGCTCTTTATTGTTACAATAATCCAAAATGTTCTGCATACCCTCTGGGAATGAGTGGAGATGCTGTGTATTATCACAAAATAAAGATGCCTGCAAATTCTGCAGTAATTGTACTAATTCCATGTGAAAACCCCTGTTAACCACATATCAAGACTGTTATTATTTAGGAATCCTCTCCCTTGTTAATAAAAGAGTTCCTCTAGGTTGTTCCTTTCCTCTCCATCAAATGGCAGCTGTTCCCAGCCACCTGCCCCATAAGCTTCTGGATGAGATGCTGGCAAGCACCACACAGAAGGCAGAGATAAAATGGATGAAGGCAATACCTCACTGCTCCATCATTGCTTCTACATTACTTTTCCCCCAGAAATCCAAACAGTATCTCCTTCCTGGCAATGCAGACAAATTGTATTACTGAGCTGGCTCTAGATCTTTATTCCTAGCAAGATTAATTTGTAATTGCTTTAAGCCTAATTAAAATTAAGATCATATTAAAGGTTCACTACCACACTTGATCATTGCAAAGGAGATTATGAATTCAAATAGTATTGGGGATCAGGGATAATGTAGTGCTGAATGGATATGGCATTTTTATCAATAGTAAAAATTTGGTTTTCGTGATTTAAATTACTGAATGCTGCAACCTTACAAAGTGCTGAATGTGAAAATAATGATTTGCTTTAGGAGTATGAGTAGGAGCTAATGTAGTGCAAACAATGAAAGTGGATCATAGATTCCCCATTTGCATCTGTATCAACTGCAGAGCTTACAGTTGCAGTTGATGGGTATCAACCACTTGTTGGAAGCTACCATCCTGCCCTGCTCTGCCCCCCCAAATTAACTTAATTAGCAAAAATCCATTCTTTAAATTGGTGAAGGCAGCTGGGTTTGCAGCTAGAGACAGGGGAACACTCATACAAGTTGTTGAGCTGGCAGGTCAAAGAGGTGACAACATCTGGTGGGAGAATGGTGAAAGGGCTCCAAAAGCAGCAGCACTGCAGAGCTCCCGTGGAGAGGCTGACGGGGGAGACGGCACGGCTGAACTGATGAAGAAGGGTAATTCAGGCTCCAAATACAGACCATGCTGATTAAATAAAGAAGGACACTATTTACAGCAGGAGACTGGGAATTAAGAGTCCTGAGCCCTACTCACTCACTGCTGCTGACTGCCTGTGTGACTGTAAGCCAGGCACGTCAAATTGAACTTTCTCAGTAAAACAGGATTAATAATATCCTCACAGCCCTGTAAAGCACCAAGAAACCTCTGGATAGTGTGCATTCTAAATGCAAGTATCATCAGAAAATATTTATTAAAGCAACATGTGAAGGCTATTCTCTAACCAAAACATGATTTCCTTTGCTAGCTCTACATTCTCATTAACCAAATACATTTTATGTAACATACTGCTGTCAGAGTTCAAGAAAGTTCTAAAGTAGACAGGTTTGAGGGTGCAAGAACTATGATGGAATTAGGTAGCTGACTGGACCACCTCTGCAAATGTCTGCAGTTTTCATACAAAAAAGTCTAGGCAAATAACTGTCCTGAGAGAAATGTATAAAGTCTGAGTGTGGAGTGAAGAAGAGGGAAGTCCCACAGTCAATTTGTTAAGATTTCCTACTCCTTAATTAGCCAATTAAACGATTTACTAGAATATTAAGCAATGTCAAGCTCATATGTAAATGGTACCTGTCCTGGACTGAGTGTAACAACATGGGCTGTTGAGTTTCTAAACTCGGGGAAGTGTTTCAGATCAGGGTTGGCAATGTTGACTTTGCTGAATATGCTGGATTCCTCATAAGGGATCCTGGTAGGATAAAGGAAGCTGGTGTCACCAGGTGGGAAGAGGTGCCATCTCTTCCTGAAAATAGAGAGAAGAGAAAAATGTATTCAGTGCATGTCACTTACAGCAAAGAACTAAAGGCAGTAGCAAGGTTTTCAATAAAACATAAATCTGCCTCGCTGTGTGATTCTCCTACGCAGTGAGAACACAGGCAGTGCTTACAGGCTGTCTCTTGAAAGTGTTTTTAAAATATTCCACTTTTTAATTTTTTAACTGAAAAGATTTACAGCTTCTCACCAATTATTTTTAAAAGGTAGATAAAATAAAATTTAAAAAACCTCTCCCATTTGGTTTCTCCTTCCTCATTTTTATATGCCACATTTACAGATGCTCAGAGCATTAAAAATTGCTCTATAAACTAGAGGAAACAGTTTTGTTAGAGACAATGTATTTTTGTTCACTGAATGACTCTGTATTTGTTTTGAAAAGAGGGCATTGTGCACTTAGGATGGCAACAGTAAAAGGGTATAGACTTGATCTTATGTTTCCTGCAGTACTTAGGTGGCTGTTGGTCCCAAACCCCCCTTTCTTAGCAAAAATCATCTTGATGTTCCCATGCCAAAGACAGCATAAATAAGAAACAGACACATCCATAGACATAACCATCCTTAAACATCTGTATTTTTTTGTGTTATCAGTACCACATGATGAAAATGTGGCTTGTGTGGGCACTGGGTTTAAGAACTTACTGGTGTGACTAAATGGCCAGATGGAGCAGGACAGGGTTGTTCTGCTCACAAGGGCACTCATGCCAGGTTGCTTTCTACGTGTCCAAAGAAGCACATGAATGCACCACAGTGCAGGCCCAAGCAGAGCTGGGAGCAGACTTTTTCCTCAGGAAATAATGTCTCTATTTCACTTACATTGACCAGATCACAGAGAAAAAAAGAATATGCCAGAACTGGTGGTGCCAGTTTTATGGGTATTATAAATGAAATATCTTAGTGGGTACATATATTATTTAGAAATAGAAGTTTTATATGGCAGTACTTTAGGTGATGGAAATAACCAGAAGGAATACACAAAGAGAGAATTTATTACATTTAAGAGGTGTCAGACAAACAGTACAACATGACATACGCACTAAGCAATGGAAAAGTAAAGACAGCACTTTACAGCACAGTTGTACAGCTTGTGCAGCTCTCCCCTTTGTTTTGGACTCCAGCAAGGGCTCTTCTTTGTGTCCCTTTCCTTGGCACTCACTTCTTGCATTTTGCCTGCATCTTCTGGTTCTCAGTTCTAAGTCAGAGATCAGAAAACGGGAGAAAAGCAACCAAATGGCACAAAACCAAAGGAACCAAAGAGATAGGAATAGCAGGATAGCCAGAACTAGAGACCAGCACAGATGGAACTGCCATGGGCTGCTGATATTTCTTGGTAATTACCAAAGCAACTGCTGGGTGCAAGCACAAAACCAGTTCTCCTGAAACTCAAGCGTTACTGCAACTTTATTTTGCCCTCCAAGCTATATCCTCTGAGGGGGCAGAGAATGACTAGGTTAGGAGGCTCAGGGTTAATCCTGGAGACTCATGACAAAGCAATATCATAACGCAAAAAATTAAGAAGCCTGAGGGATGCAAGGAGGAAATTCAAGATAGCAATGAAGGGCTAAGGAGTTGTCCCTGGCTTTCCTGCAAAGGCAAATCTATTTAAGTTTAGCATAAGCTTATATTCTGTTACAAAGCCTGTCTTGTTTCTGAGTCTCAAAAGGGAATCTTTCTGCTCTGAAGAAGCACAGGATTCACAAGCTTGTGGAAGTTTGCAATCTATTTAAAGGCTTTGTTCTGAACAGGAAAACAACTTTGTCATTTCAGACTGTGCAAAGGCTTTGGATTTCTTTTCCTGAGAGGAACAAGGATTTTGTTCTACTTGAGGGGGAGGAAGTGCCTTGGGAAGGTGGACAAAACTGCTACGAGATGCTGGAACTCTGGCTCGAGTTCAACATCTGAAGGTAGAGATCAAAGAGACTTGGCAAGTATCACATCTGCTACATTACTGTACTTATTTAGTACACCCTGTATATAAGTGCATCCTTAGAAGATATTTAGGCATTTAATTCTCATGGTTTTCAATGAGATTTTTCACTCCTGAATACACTGAAGTGTCTAGACTTCAATGCACAATGCTCACTGATGTGATCTGAAGTCTACAGGACTGGCTGCAGCACAGTGCAGTGCTGAGGGAGGCTTCCAGAGTGTCTCTGCTGCATATCCACCCAAGGACCTCAAGGCTGCTTACAAACATGAATGAAAATCCACCTGAGAGCTGAACAGTCACCCTTCTTAGAGATCAGATGATGACAAATTAATTTACCTCAGGTCTTAAAGCCAGTCAACTGGCAGCACTGTCCAGATACAAGGCAATACACCTGACTTCCAATCCTGCACCTTAATCACACCACCACCATGATTTTACTGTTCTAGAAAAAGTCAGAGTAATTAATCCCATTGAAATCCCACTAGCAAATTACTCCTTCCACTCTATACTATCAAATCTAAAAAATGTGTGCAACTTGTTTTGTTACTCTAGCACTACTCTAGCAATAAAAGGTAACACAAAAACCCAAACCAACCAACCAACCCTGAGGCCAATGTACAAGGAAAGGAGGAAAAAAAGAATGGGAAAAAAAAAAGACAGGATGCAAAGAGGCAGAAAGATACAACAAGTCACATGCTCCCAAATGCGTTTGGATCCTCCATGTCCCTTTCAACTTTGCTCACAGCTGGCTGCTCCCATCCTGATGTTCCCCTTTTAAATTAATTCTAGCAGGCTATTAGAGGCTCTTGCACAGAGAATATTGTAAAAGTCTAAAGTAGTTTATTTCTGTTTTGTTTTGGGGCTTTTTAATTTTAACTCTTTTATTTCCTAATTCCAAATTCCTGAAATTGGAACTACGAGGAAGATTCAAGTGTTTAGTATTGGACCATGTAACACACAGATCAGAAAATAAAATTGTGTAAGCTCCACGACCCAGTCAAACGCACTCCCTGAAGTTCTGCCATTTCCTTTCCTTTCCTTCAATCATCAAGAACTCAGAAAATGAAAATAATTAGAATTAATACTCAAAGATTCCAAAAGGAACTTTATGCACAGTATAATTTCCCCCTATATTTGCTGTATGTATGTGCACTTGTTACCTTCCTTGTACTTGCAACACTAAGTTGCAGCCATAGGAGTCCAAATGGCAGGGGGTGTTTGCTCCTTCAGAACCAATCCACAGCGTGCTCTCTTTTCCACTTCTTCCAGGAAACCCAAAGTCAGACCACCTTATGTCCTACAGCAACAAAAAGGTTATTCATGTAAGCTGTTGAACTGATTCCCATCCTATCCTTAGTTCTGAGAGTCTCCTGTCTTCTTCCACTGCTCAGTCACTCTTCATCCAGTGTAGCTGTTGCTCCTTGGTGGGGTTCTGGAGCATGCAGAGTTTGTTCCCTTTCCTCCAAAATTCTCTTTTCTGGTAGCATTCCTTCTGCTGACTTGTTTTTCTGTCTGATTACACAGCCCCCCAGATCTGCCTCCAGTTCTCATCCCTGCCTTTCATATCACTCAAGTTATTCCTCTGCTCTACAGAAGGACTGTCCAAATGCTCTTGGCCACATGGGGCTTCTTTTCCTTTTCAAAGAATCTTTTTTATCTTTCTCCACTCTTAACCATCCACCCAAGCTCAGGATTGCTTTTAGAAAAATTATGATATATGACATTTAAAAAAGGAATGAAATGAAGGAAGGAAAGAAAAACGCCTATTCCCTTTTCAAACAATTGATAAATGCATGTGGCATATTTGCTCTCTTTGCTCCTATCTCAGTTTTCTCCATGTATTCTGGAAACACAGACTCTACCCCACCTGTGACCCAGTGTTATGCTGGGTTTTAAAAGTTTCTTATTATTTAATGGACACATTTGCAACTGCAGAGGCAGTGAACTCAAAACAACTTGATTACATGGTGAGAAAGGGCAGAACAGGTGTGCATGTATTATGAACACAGTCCCAGATCTTTCCAGACTGTTGATCCTCCCACAAGCAATCCCTTCAGGATGACAAGTTGGAAAGAGGCACAGTGAGGTATTTTTCAGATAGTCCAAGGGTTTTGCAGAATGGTTCTGTATAGCTTGGATAAAGCTTTCCCATGTTTCTACACCTCAGCCTGCCACCTGCAGGGCCTGATCATTTGTTTATTGGAAAGCACTTGAAGTATACTGGCCAGAGGTACTGGTGCTTTTTGGCTGGAGCCCCAGACTGAGCCTTAGGAAACACAGATTAAATTCCTGGCTTCCTGATAGTCCCAGGCAAATCATTTCATCCCTGAGCTTTATTTTTCCCATCTTGAAAAGGAAGATAACAGTATTTGTTCCATTTCAGTGAAGTACTTTGGGGTCATTCACATCACCTAACTTTAGGAACCTAATTTAAGCTAGGTTCCTGGTCTAGTCAAAGCACTCTCAATCATGCCTTGGAAAAGCCTCTCTCTTCCTGCTGTCTGTAAGGAGAAAATAGGAGCCTACAAATCCTAATTTAAGTATGTAAGCTAGCTGCTTGCAGACAGGTGGATGACTACCCTTTTTTAAGATCTATGGATGAGGAAAACTACAGCTAGACATTGTAAGGATGACTTCACCATGATTCTGTATCAGGAAACCCTCAATATGAGCGATAGCCTTCCCAAAAATTAGGTGTTGCTAAAGATTCTGAATTTCAGAGCTATTGATTTTAAAGATATCATTTGAAAAAAAATGCAGAACTGTAATATAAACATTTGTCAAAGACAGCAAAAGATCAAAAAGAAAAAGCTGCTCCTATAGATTTCAGCAGGCATAAAATTTGAAATTCAATACAACTATTTCAGTGAAAAAGTTAAGCGTAACACCATCTCTACACTTTAATCTCACACCCAAATAGTTTTTATATTTTGTTACAATTTAAGTGAAAAGAAAGCACACGTAATCAATACTGGATTTAAAAGAACTTTTTGAAAATGCTGCTGCTGTAGTAAATAGTTGAAGCGATTATGGGTAAAATAGTTTTTAGCCAATGAACTGAAAAGGAACTGGTAGTATTACTAAAATCTTGTCACACTGGGTTCCTTTTCTACAATAAAAAGCCACAGTAAGAAGAAATGCACTAAAAGGTGTTCCAACCATAACAGATGGCACATTACTTGTGATATATATTTATTTCATTTGCTGCTTATAATGAAGTTAATCTGTACCCGTACGTCACTTTAAAAGGTCTCATTTCTATTTAAACTTCATGCATGTATCTTGCTCCTGATTTATATCTCAAATTCTGTAATGAAATATCAACTGAACAAAAAATGTAAAATGCTAGATATTGCTCATAGATTAGAATAATGGAATCATTACCTTAGCCCACACAACTGTAAATGATAAACAGTGCAATCTAAATTTCAAACAACTTCTAAATGGCCCTATTAATCACTATAAATAACAGTGCAGTTGGCCTTCTTTTCCCCTTCAAATAACCTTACGTAAATCTAAATAAAATCTAGAAAGAAGGGGTTATCACGAAATTCACACAAGAATGGAAGAGAATTTCTATAAAGAACTCTTTTGGCTGGTATAAATTGTGTAGCAGTGTTTCAAAAGCCATATGAGTCTGGAACTGACGGATGCATTTCTCTCCCGTGCCTGTGAAAATGGCAGATGACACACACCATATTTGCTTGCATAACACCACCAATCTTTTCCTTCCCAGATTCTGCTTTTTAAAAAAATCCATGGCATAACCATTACGTGTGTCTATTCTAAAACTGCAGTACAATCTGTTGCTTGTTATAGGTCAGGTGATCAGGTTGTGGCATGACACCTGCACACAAATGCAACTCCTGGAGCCTCAACTTTGTTCTTGAATGGGGACAAAGGCAAGAAGGAGATAGGAAAATGGTTGTTTCCTTCAAGTGTGTTTTTATTGACTGAAGGAAGCAGCAGGCTACCCAGGTCTTCTGAGCTGCTACTGGCTTGTGCCAGAAAACATACGGAAATGCTGTCTGTGGAGGCAGAAAAAGAGAAGACCAACACAGGGCAACCAATAGAGAAGGTTATGCAGAGATTTGGGAAAGCCTGAAACACCCCTGGACCTCCTAACTTCGTTCAAACAACATGCACCAGCCCAAAGTTATGTGATTCTGGTTGTGTTTCAGTGTACTGAGGAAGGGAAGGGGGAAAGAAAGGTAAGATGACCACTGTGTCTAATCCTAACCTTCCAACCCACGGAACAACAGGGAAGTCTGAAAAGTCGGAAAGTCTGAAAAAAGACTGATCACTGAAAATACCAATTTTACTGGTATAAAAGAATAAAATACATATAAGGAGCATGTGAAATGCTTTCTGAGGAAATAATTTAATTCGAGAGGGCTTATCAGTTCATACTCACTGTCATCCATGTGATACAGCTTTTTCAGGGAATTATTATAGTATAATTATTATATTATTTTCACCTTTCAAAGTATAGAAATGAACAAGGCTCCATTTACTCCTGCTTTATATCTTTTGAAGAAGTACACGTTTTGTATAGCTACTCTTAATTTTGCCCTCTTATAATTTGCAAGGAGAAGTAGCAGGACTGTAGGTGAACGAATACATTGAAATAGTAGAGAGGCACAGAGAAAATAAAAGGAAATACCTCAGGTAGTTGTCCTAGTACCTGCATTTGGTAATTACCATTGAATATGTACTTCCACAGACAGGTTACTTCCTGTATTTTACTGCCTCCACAGAATCTCTCCTCCTCACAAACAGTTAATCTAATTTTATTATGGGAAGGAGCTGTGCCACATCAGAAAATGAGCCAGCCACAAGGCAAAACATGGAGCAAAGCCATGTTACAGCCTTGTTACTACAAGTGAATACATGCCATCAAACCATCCTCCTGAGTAGAGCTGTTAATCTGGGCATCATTGGGGTGCAAGGTGGATCTGGCCTTCCTCCTTCATGAGAAGGAGAGTGCTGCAAACCTGGTAGTTCTTTTTGTCACTTGGGGTGTTGTTTTTAAACTTACAAAGAGACCCAGAATTTTAGATGGCTGCCACTTGGCAAATCTCAGTTAGCCTGAGAGACAATAGCTTTTAATTCAAAATTTTAAAATAAATTACCAAAGGAGAAGAGAGGGGATAGCAGTAGAGGTTTCAGAAGCTACACTAGACAATTTGCACTGGTTAAACTAGGAAGAGCTAATATTAATGTTTTACCTGGAAAATTTCTGGCTTGTCTTCAAATATCCTGGCAATGTATTTGTAGTCAGCATAAGCCCAGTATTTGGAGTAATCATAACAACTGAATGGTCCAGAGACACAAGAAGGCTGCCCACAACTCCAAGCCAAAAATTCTTCAAGTGTAGCTTCCACATAGCTGCACTTGGTTTCAAACTGGGGAACTAGAGCAACAAAAGAAAAATCAAATATTACATAAGCATTGAGCATAGAACCAGTAAAAATAATACATAGCTTCTCTCTCAGGTCTGGTTAAATGCAATATGAGATATGAAGTTGGACTAGGTGGCTTGATTCTGGCCAGTAAAATGGTTCTTACCATCTAACTCATAATTAAAGTCTGAGATTATTGCTTTTTCATTAAGGTTTAGGGGAATGGCTGTTACCTTGAACTTGCTGTGAGACAAAAGCAGACCAATAGCTACTGCTGTTCTTCAGCACAGTAACTCAGTAATATGCCCAAGTTCCCTAAACAACTTTGCTGCATCTCCCTTCCTAAGTGTGAGCTGCACATGTGCACCCCAAGTATTTATGTACCCTTTGTCTCCACAGATTTATGCAGATGGCCATGTTCATCTTACCCTTTCCCTAAAGCAATAACCAAACCAGTGTGGTCATGCATAGAGAGCGAGTTATAGAACCACACACATGCTGCCAGTGATCCATCTAAAATGCTGTGTGCCCTTATTTTTCATTTGGGACTGACAAAAGCATATTGCAGTGTTCCTTGGCAGGCACAAGAAGTGTTTACCAGCAGGGTTTTGCTCCCATCGTGCTTTGATCAGGCTGACTGATACAGCCTTTCAGCTCAAGGTCAGGTCACTTGGAAGGTCTACAAGACAACCCACATCCCAGTATGCTTCAATTGCAGTTAATCAGAGATCTTCATTTCCTGCAGCCACTAATCGTGCCAGCTTCGAAGAGACTTATAAAGTGTTAAAAAAATATACTTTACTATAACTACTACTGGGGAAAAAATTACTGCAGCCTGCATGAATGACAATGACAGAGCTGCAATTTAACCTTGTGGAACTTGCACAGAGCTGCACAGAAATGGGATCCTTTCACTGTTGTGCAGTAGCAGCTCTTCGTTCTCTACCACTTTCATTTTGTTACTGCAGCAATTCTCATAGAGCCTCACACAGCTTTTACAAACCTTTATCACTATTATTTTGCTATTTTCCATTGTAGTAGCCTAGGTAGTGGTTTCCTTTCTACCACTATCAAATCATTAACTAAAATGTCAAGTAAGCCTCATTGTTCAGCAGTCTGTAACCTAGGTCTGTGCAGAAGGGCTCCCTACCTAAGGACTGCATACAAGACATATAAATCACCTGCAATAACCAAAACCCTCTATATCTGACCCCATATCTGTGTTGTACTCCCTCCCCTGATACCCAGTTATTAATGCAATGCACATCATTTTACTAAAAGGTGGTCTGACAGAAAAACTAGACAAAAAAATATAAGCACTACTGAAGGTGGCTCAGTATCTGTATTACTTTCCTGAAAGACTGCTTAGGACACTGCCTATTTTCCAAGATAATTCAGAAGCAAATTGTTTTAAAGGCAAGAAACATGCTCTTTCTTCCTCAGAGTGTATTTCATCCTGAGTTTCAATTTTAAAAAATCCAACTATGAAAGGCAAGACTATCTTGAAGAATACAATCTCCTCAGGGCAGGGTTCTTGGTTTGATTTATACCTTGTTCAGTACCAAGGTGTTGGTGCTTATGGAAAAATAAATAGCAATAAAAAACATACTTGGGCAATCTAGACAGATTGCTTAGATGATTTTGTAGGCTGCAACAAGGGTGAAAACGTTAGCAATGAGCAACTAAAAGCAAGAACATTATTAACCAGTTTGCTAATACTTAATGACTAAAAGCTGAGGGTGTTTGGTAATTGACAAATTGTAGATTAAGCCATGCAAGTCTAAAGCAGGCTGTCAGTTCTGTCTGATGACAGGGTACCTGAAGGCATAACAGTCCTCCTCCCTCCCACCTAATACCACAGATTGAAACTGGAGGGAAGGAGAGAGGAAAACGTGGTTTTTGGAGAAGCAGCTCTCCTCCTTAGTTAATGTTTGGTCCTGACAGTTGCCAAACTCTGTTCTTCTCAGAGTGTTTGCAACGTGTACTAAGAGAAATGTAGGAAAAAACAAGACATAGTAGCCTTAGAAAACACCTAAAGCTCTATTAAGAATGCAAGTGAAATGTCTCCTCCATTTCTTTGAAGAAACCCAAATGCCTATTCACAGCTGCTGAAGAATTAAACAAGTAATCCAAGCAAGGAATAGTCATTTCATACTGTAACAAAGCACAGGCATACTCACAAACAAAATAACTGGCCATGCACATCCAACTCCAACAGCCACTTCAAATCTCAGCTTTATGCAACACTTAGTCAGTGTACAGTATTTGTATACAGTACTGTATTTTCAGCCTCCTATTCAGCTGCTGATTCTATAGCCACCTTTGCAGTCTCTCTCTGTATCAAACCTCAGAGACCTGAATTCTTTCGCCATCCTTAGTGGTAAAACCTCTTGGCCAGATGGTGAAGCTGCAGCCCTTTCCTATCCAACTGTGTATCTGACAGCATCAGCTCTATCCAGCATCAGTAAGAGAAACATCCTCCAGAGATCTTGTGATTCATAAACTGATCAGCATGATCAGCATGACAACTCCAGCTCTCCAGATTCTCCACAGTAAACTCATTGTTTATTCATTTTACTACACAACCATGGAAAATGCTCAAAACAAGAATGGCTCCATACAGAAGTCAGTTTTGTGTAAGCTTTCTTCTTACTCTGTGATTGCTGGTGTACTCCAGGTAGCCATCAGATAGATGGGCTACAGTGCTGCATTTTCACTGTAGAAACTAGATTTCTGTAGCTTTTGCCTATCCTTTATTCCACATCAGAAAAATAAATCTTTTAGTGTGGCTGGAACTAGATGGGTAGGGATTTCCTGATTAATAGTCCCTTCATTGTTCTTGTAATGAGCACTGGTACTCTCTTTGGAATCATCTTTGTCAATGCTGAGTCCTCTGATTGTATTTTTTTTTCCCTTCTTATGGAGACATAGTGTTTAACTTGTATAATCAGAATACTACCAAATACACAAACTTAGATAGGTACAAATAATTTACACAGATAAAACTGCTAGGTCCCACATTTTTCCATGTTTCAAATGTGCCTCTCACATCCATATGCCTCAGAAAGTTACAAACTAGTAAGAAAAGCAAATATAAAATTCATGCAACTCCCACCAAGTTGCCCCATTTGCAATTCTCCCTTTTGTATGTTAAGGAATCTTCAGTTTGGGAATCCCATCTGGGCTGCAGATGTGGCACTAAAGACGAGAAGTTGCTGTAGTAAGAGGTCTCAAGTAATTTTGGGTCTTCCTGATGAGCCTCACAGCTTAGATAACCTCAGAAACTCTGAAGCTGCTATTTCAGAGTGACACCAAAATGTGCCTACACGCAGGAGAAAGGATTCTTTCTTCTAAGTTTCCAACTCTGTAACAGTAATGGTCCCACCTAGGCTTAAGGCAATAAATCTATTGTGAACGTGGAAAGAATATTCAGAGAGAGAACAATGCAATTTTAGTTACATTCTAAAATACAAATTCTATTCTCTCTCTAACCACATGATTGGTTCCATTTCACCTAGGAAAGTTAGCAGGTACAATAAGAAAGAGAGGCCCTCATTAAAAATAGTTTTAAGCATGCAAGAGTGAGATCAACCACCTTCCAAATGACAGTGGCACATGGAATGTATTACATTATTTCACACTCTGAGATGGCTGGGATAATGGCTTCACTAATATATTCTTACACTGCAAATTTTTTATAGCATCACAGGTCTCATTCAGTTACAATACAACCCCTGAAGGCTGTACCCATCTCCTTGAAGACAATTCCAGCCCACATTACCACATAATGGAGGTTCCTGGAGACAAACTGATTGCAGCACAGGGATAGATGCCTTCAGGAAAAAGCAAAATGCAGATAGATGCTTCAAGATACAAATTCCAATTTACATCCACTCTGTATCTCTAGTGGCTACAACTTATTGTTAAGTGATGACTCTTATCTATTTAGTTGTTGGCATCAATCTGTCATTTAGCTACATAACACTCCATCAGTCCCATCAGAAACTCTGGCAGCTGGCATAGCCATGTGACTCTCAAAAAGTGCCTACTAATTAATGGGGAGTAGGACCAAAACTATTATTTTACCTAGTAGCCCTTGCATGTTACAACTGAGATATATTAACAAGCTATGAAGGAAAATGTCATATATATAAATATATATATGCAAATACATAAATATATATACACCTTTTCTATTGGCAATGGGATGCATTTCACATGTAGTGCAAGAACTGTCTGGTACCTCACTGAGCTACAGAGATATTGCTATGAAGATATGTACCAATGTACTAATTCTACACCTCAGTTTTCCCATCTGCAGGGAGTGAGTAAATAACATCTGTTTTTCCAGGAATGGCAGAGAAATCATTAGTCCATGCTGGTAAAATGCTTTGAAATCCTAACATGCCAAGCATTTTTCCTCTAACACTTCTGTTTCATCACTTCTCTTGCAAAAATTGAACATGAAACAACATGGTCATGATGCTGTGAAGAAAGCAAATTTCACACAGTGTTGTTAAGATAATATGATGTAATCCTACCACTTTCACTGGAACTGGCAAACCCACATCTGGAAGTCTTTGTGCAGACTCTACATTCCAAGAAAGAGAAAGTCCAACTGAAAAAGGTTAAAAGACTACAGAAAGAATAGCTAGGTGGGGTCTAAAAGACCATGACATATTGAATATTTTTAAAGTGGATATTTCTGGCCTAAGGATTAAAAAAAAAATCCTAAAAGTAGTCAAGATAATTTATAGGCAAAAGGGAGAAAGTGCACAGCAAAATGTGTTTTGGTATGTCATTGGGAGAGCAAGGATGTACAGGACATGAATAAAGCAATGCACATTTTCAAGTGGATAGCAGATTGCCACCTTGGAGCACATTTCTTGTCTCTTCCCTCCATGGTATTAAACTCTGTCCACAGACACATTATGACACATTGTTGTGTGGCTGCAGAGGTGAAGTTGTAGTGTTTAAAATCAAGTGCAAAAATTGTCTTTCTGCCACGGCATATTCCTAGATGTCTGAGTGAATCTGAAGGGCTAGCAGTGAAATTATTGTACTGGTGTCAAATGATTTTCTTAATGCTTTATACTTCTATAAAGTCTTTCATCACAGGACCTTAAAGTACTGAAAACCTCCAAAGCCTTGTAAACCTCTAGAGAAAGGTGAGACTTATCACCATTTTACAGACAAAAATCCTGAGATAGAATAGTTATTTGGCTAATTCTTTACCACAGTCAGGGTTGTGGACATGGAAGCTCAGCTTATGTGAACATAATTATGTATAAGACCAAGACCAAACACACACACTACAAAGCAAGAAAGGAAAACTGAGAGGCTTGGCTCTTAAATGTTAGTGTTACCCACCAGACTTCCTACTATGAATGAACACATGAGAAAGGAAAGGGGGAATTCTACTGCTGGCCAAATCCCTAAAAACAAAGCCTGCAGTGAAAAGTAATACATCACAGAGAAAACAGTTATAATGACAAGCCAGATAATTGTAGGACCTAAAAAAGAGAGTTGTGACATTGACACCTGTCCACCTCATTCTCACCTAAATCCACCCTCTTCAGGCCCAGCCTAAACTGGATTGTCTTTCCCTCCAACACCTCAGAAAGGTATTTTGCATTCCATTGCAGGGCTGGCCAGTCACCAACCATGTTACAGAAGACTGCAGGTTGCTGTAGAGACATCACAATTTCCTTGGTTTTCTCAGGAGTAAATGGTTTGACATCTTCACCTATGTAAAGAAAATAAAAAAAGCTGTAGAGATATGATTTATCATACATGAAGTGTTACCTACCGTCTTCATGGGATATAAAATATTAAGAACTAAGACCTCCTTTGTTTATGATTGATTGTTTTATAACATTTGTAGATTTTTTGAAAATCAAATTTGTACTGCAAACACTGAAAGAACAAAATTGAAGTGGTGTATTAGCACACAAAATGTAAAGCAAAAAAAAAAAAAAAGGCACATGCTTAGAATTCTCACTTTTTTGTGAATCTTAGGCAATAAAGCAGTGTAGCCAAACTGCTTAGAAATAGGCTAACAATAAAATAAACTTGCAAATAATGCCCAGACTTTAGAGAACATAAATTTTATGAGTCACAGTTTTTCTGCATGGGATTCTTTCCAAAAGTGTAGTGTATTGTTAGAGAAAGCAAAACAGCTCCTGTGCATTCGACTTAAACCAAGGAACAGTAGCAAAATCAACCAGCAGGTATTTTTAAAGTGTTTTAAAATTTCATCAACAGAATTTTAGAAACAGAAAATTGTGCCCATCCAAGAACTAAACTAACCCAAGATTTCCATTTACTCCTTTGGTGTTATGAGATTTATATGTCCCACTGAAACTGTCAAGCTGAAATGCTGGCAATCTTGAATTAACTCAGCACTTTCAGAACAACTCTTCTTTAGGGACATATTCAGAAGGAAAATCTGTTTATTTTTTAAAATAACATAACAACTTCATAGAGCTGAAGAGGTGGACTACAGCTTCAGATCATAAAAAAATCCATTCATTATTTTAGCCTCTATTGAAGTTAACTCATCCAGAATTTGTATCTGTATAATGGCTAAGATTTAACACACTGAGTTGATACATATGGCTCCCCATGACTTCCAGCAGTTTATTTAAAACAAAGAAACCAATTCAATCCAATTGTTCTATTTAGGGGTCAAATGATGGTCTGGCAGGCACAATGAGTTAAATAAATACAGGACAAGAAAATTTCCTTTATTGCTGGGTCACTGATGAAGGTTCTTCAGGATTAATTCAAATGCATCAATTTAAAATAAATCTGTGAATGCTGAAGTGGGAATGGCAGGAGTAAGAGGAGCCCTGTGCCTGCGGTGTGCTGTATCTCTTTGGGAGCTTTTGTGAGCCCCCCTTCTTTTGACAGGGTTTGTACTCCCACATAGCTGTGCTTTTTAGTTTTCTAAATTAAGCTGCTATCTTCATACAAATTCAGTGGGAGGTATTGGGGCTGGGGTTTCCTACGGTCAATGGGTCTCTTCTCCCACAGACTTCCAGGGAAATGGAATCCCTCCCTTTTCACTCACGAAAACTCCATCATGAAGCTTTAAAACCCAGCACCTCTGATATTTTATCTTCATGGAACATGGAATTTTTAAATGGCTTTTCTTTCCTAAGGCAGATGACAGGAGGGAGCTTGGATATTGCTTTGTTTTCCACACTTCCCCTCATATGCAGAGCAACACTTGACAGGATGGTGTTGCTGTGACACAGAGATGTCTCTGACACTTGGCCTTCAGTCTCGCACTCCAGCAACTCCCACAAGCAGGACATAAGGAGGCCTCATGGGGACCGTATGTCTTCCCATATGGCCCTCCCTAGCCCTGGGAGGAGCTCTGGGGCTTTCCAAGGAAAAGGTTTGTACACCTAGAGGCAGCAAGTCCAGGGAAGGCAGAAGGACCATCTGCAGGCACAAGGGCACGTGCTGGTGCAGCTACCTGGAGGCGTGGTAAGAGGTTAGAGCTCAGCATGCTTTTTCACAGTCATTCTGTTCAAGAGCTAAGGCAAGACTTGGTCCAGATCTGAACACTCCCAGGGGGCGTATAAAACTTCTGTCTTTCACCAGTGCAATTATGATATCGTACAGAGGTGGCTTTCACCATGTGGGAGCTGGCTGGCCTTACCTACCTTTCAGATTTTCCAGCTCATAAAAAGCAAATTATTCCTGCTTAGGTCATGTTGATCACTGCATGGCTGTCTTTTTGACTACTCAGGGTTTTTTTTTTTTTTAAGGGCAGTAAATTTAATTATTTTAGAGAATGTAAACCCAAAGAAATGCAAGAAACTGGTGATGCTTTTTTGGAGGATTTTGTAAAGCTGACTTTTATTGCAAAAGCTTCAGGTTTATCCTGTAACTTCACTCAACAGTTGGGATGTGCTACAAAAGCAGAAATTTTACTGAAGAGACAGGAAGGCTCTTTCAAGCCAACTGTTGATTCTGTGTGGCTTTCTAATGTGATTTCCACATGCACATCATGCTTTTGCAAGGTGTGGTTTTAACCACAGTGCATACACAGTGGGAAGCTCAGAGCTCAAGCTACTGGGAGAGTAGGTCAATGCCAAACTAAAAACCACAATTAGGCTAAATAGCCTCTCCTCCACTGAACAATTGTCATGTCACCATGCTTTCTTCAGCTGTAAATATATCTCCCTATAAAATTTAGAAACAATGAAAGAGGACAGTCTGTCTTATTAAGATGCTAATAATTCCTATCTTCAAACAGTATTAAAATCATTGTTAAATAAGCATGTATCTTCTCCTGATATAGCTAATCACATACAACACATATGATGGAATGCACAGTAAAGTTTGACCCATTTTACAAAATTTAAAGACTTAAATACACATGCGGGGGGTTTGCAGACAAATGGAGATTCTTGCTAAATCTGTGTGAAGAATCTGTGTCTTGCTTCAGTTTTATGTATTCCTTGGTGAGAACAGAGTCTGCTAAACATAATTCTTTCCCTATAGTACTTGTCATGCATATCTAAGTGCCTGCTAGAGAAAAGACACATGATAAAAGGTAAATATCATACAGTACATCAAATAGATAATAGATAATTTGGAGAACTCTGCACATGACCAACAGAGATTTCTGATGCTTTAGGAGTGGTAAAAAGTAATTAAAGAGATATCTGAAGATAGAAGACCTGAAGAGAGATTAGCAGAATTATAATTTAAAATAATCTTTTCCTCAGTTATTGTTATCATAGCTTCACAAAGACCTCATAGGCTGGGCTCTTGCTTCTCAGTGTTTTATGGCCTGAGATTGATGCCAGTTGACTCACAGGCAAAACCTAAGGTTGTGCAGCATATACAAGCACATACAGTTTGGATATAGATGTGTTCAAGAAAAGGGTGAATAAATAAAATGTGTTGCAAAGAAGTAAAATATCCATTGCACATCTTAGGCATTAAATATCAAATTCCTAGGGGAGATCAGGTAGCAGGAGAGAATAGAAATGCATATTCCCTTTGAAAAGAAAAGCTCTGTAGGAGTCTTCATTTTCTCAGTTGTACTCTGATCATCAAGAGAAAAGGAATACTTTAGCTCAGTTCTTTCTATCAGGCTCAACAAATGGTGTGACTTCACAGCACAAAAGGAAACAGGAATAATTTGTCTCATGTTTTGACTTTACCCAAGGCACGTACAGAATCCAACCAGGAACTGAAAAAATGAACCAAGTTTTAGCTCAAGTTTTGTAACTCTGGCAGCTTATATAATTGGCAAAAAAACATAGATGTTCTTTAGAAAGGCAACACCTTGCATAACAGAGATCTCCCAATTAAAAAAACAAAGCTCTCCAGTCGTCTTTACATGAAGTACTGTCAAACATGAAGGCTCATCCAGACTTAGCACCGAGGGCAGGTAAAAGAAAAGTGATGAATTGGCCAAGTACTCTCCAGTAGACTTTGTGCTTCTGAAAGAGAAAATAATTTAGTGTTTCTGATTAACAATTTTTCTGAATAACTGAGTGGGGTTTGGGAATTAAGAGTTTAGCACAGCAGGCAGTCTGACTAGAAGTGGACTTGATCAAAGTTGTTCAGAAGTTAAATGTACTGTCATTAAAAAGCTAAATGTACTGTCATTCATTTAAAATAATTTAGCAAATTATAAGAGTTCATTAGTGCATGGCAGTTGGCTTCTGCCAAAACACCCTGCTGCTTAAATATGAAATTTAATTGAGAGGTATTAAATTTATTTGCTAAAAGAGGGAGTACAAGGAAATCCTGGTAATGTATTTGGTACACCCATGATCAAATTGTTTTTCTTGCAAATCTGTAATGCTTCCTTTTCCTTACTTATTTAAAAAAGAAAGTATATAAAATTTGAAAGAGAAAAATCGACATTTTGAAGACATTAATACAGAGTAGCCAGATAACTCAAAAAATCACCTAACCTCCAAAATCTTAACTATCTAATAACCAGGAGTGGGAAAAGAGAAGGTAAGAGGGAGGACGGGCAAACTCCCCAAACCAAATACGAGTGACTTGATTTGGAGGTCAGACTTAATGGTTTCACAGTACATTAACTCTGTAAATTAAAAAACAACTTTAAATAATCTGCATGTGATTACAATGCTATGCACTATAATCAGCCTACTCTGGGCAGGCAGAATGCCTCTAAATATGCATGTGTAGTTTTCAGGATAGGCTGCACCAACACGTGGGTATTACTTCCAGGCCAGCTATTGCTGTTACTATTAGTGTTGACTCTGGGAATGTTAATACTGCACACACAGGTAGCCAGCAGGCAGCCACCTCAGATTTGCAGATGTTTTGGTTCCTGCAGGAGAGGCAGCATTTGCATGGAGCCTCCCAGGACAGAGTGGTCTGCACGGGTAAGATTGGCACCTGAAGCTCTGGGAGCCTGCAGTGAACACACCTTCCTTCCCCTCCATGTTTGCTACTGCACAAGGAGGGCAGCCAAGGAAAGAAAAGAAAGAGACCAAAAGAGGAATTTGGACTCAATTTCCAGTCCTTCTGTGGCAGGGCTGAGGATTTTACAGCTTTTCTTACAGGAAGCCTAAGTGACTTCAGACATAAAGTAAGAGGAGTGTGGGCTGTGCCCAAACCTCCTATTGTCCTTCCAATACCACGAAGGAAATTGTTGCCAGACCTCTTAGTGGGGAGTAAGGGCTTGAGCCCAGAACACAGCACTGGGAGGGACTTCCTGCCCCCACTCTAAATGACAAAGCATCATCTCAAGCATATGTTTAGGAAATTCTTCCCCTAAATCCCCTAGGGCTCTTCCTGGAAAGCTCTTCCTGAACCCCTGTCCAGCCTGTTGTCTCTCCCTGTCCATCCTGAAGCACAGGTTTGCAAAGCAGTCGTGTCAGGTTTTTCAGCTAATGGACTGAATATCGAATGACCTCAGCTCCTCCGGATTCCTCCAGCTGAAGAAATGCTTGTAGGAAAAGACTATGGTCTTTGACCAAAACCTTCCACCAGGATATAAAATGACAGACTTCAGCTAGTCTGCCAAGCATCCACCCTTCTATCTGCCTATAGGATGTAAATTACATTCACCTGCTGCTGAGGAAGTTTAGTAGCAAAGCCATTTCTTCCCAATACCCCACTGATACACATTTCTGACAACCTAATAACCAGAAAATGGAATACAAGACTTAATACTAATATAACAATATGACTGAAGATAAGGGAACTGGCATGTCAGGGAGTTAATATGTGTATTTCTAAGGAAAGAAAAAGAATTTGCTCATATTTAGTTTATTTCTGTTTCTTTTTCTATTCCTTTTCAGTAGTCAGTATGAAAGCACAACTCTTAAACAGATGAATGCACTGTATAAAATTCACTGTCAGAAACTGTAACCAGTTGTGACTTTATTGTTGTTCAGTCCTGCAAAGGTGACTGACAAGAACTTGAAAATGCAACAACAGAAGAATCTAAATCTTCTAATTTACACCATTTTCCCATAAGCTATTGTAGTAAATAGTCAATAGTACTCTAAAAAGATGGGTTTTTTCCCTACAAGCCATTATAATAAATAGTCATTAATACAACGGGGCCCTTTGAATTTGATCAACAAAGGGGTTGTGATGGTAGTATACATGACTTTGTTCACTGTTTTACTGTACAGGATACAAATTATGATTAATGACTGAGTCAATTAGAGGTATAATTAATTGTCAGAATGAAATTACACTTTAAAAGAATAAAAGAAGTCTTTGACTTATATAAATTATTGAATTGAAAGGGACCCACCTTGTGAACCTCAAGAACAGTTTCTGAAATGCACAAAAAGGCTTTTGGATTCAGGGATTGCCATTATTATAGAATATTAAACAGAAAGCATGGCTATTATTCCATTGTTTATATAATTCCATTTCTTTCAGCATGAGTAAAACAAGCAGAAGTGCTTTTAATCTTTGCTTCAAATTGCTATTTCTGTTTAAAAAGGTTCTCATGCTGTAACATGAATTCTGTCTGTGAAAAACTGTTAACAGAGTTATGTTTTGAATCCTGGGGTTCACATAAAGACTGTAAAATCTTGCTTTGACATAACGTCAAGGATACACTTGATCTAAAACAGCTCACTAAAATGTGAACTGCCAAGCTTTTCTAACTTAAGTTTCAACCTTAACATTTCATTCATGTTATTTCTGCTTTTTAATATAACTATTAAACATAAAAGAAGCTCTTCTTTAACTGAGAAAGTGCAGCCTTGTCACATGGAAGCTTATATTTCACAACTTTGTAATACAACAAACTGTTGCTAGTGGTGTCAAAGTATCTTAACCATCTTCCCTCCTGAGATCTCCTTTCTCTTTTCTTTTTCAAGCAACAACTGCCTGCAAAGTTTCTTTAGCTATAAACACCAAGAGCTAAATATCAGAAAAGATCAAGGACTGCAGGCCCAAGCCTCTGCTCAGATCTCCATGAACTCCTGTTCTAATCGGCTGCACCTGCATTTCTGGACACTGAAGGTGACCTTTAATTCTAGAACAAACTATGTCAGTGATGCTGCTTTGGATTTTGAAAGTATCCTGCAATAAGCAAAATCTACCAAAACTCAGTATTTTTCAACCTATTAGTATATATGTAAAACTCCTTTCAGCAGAGGAGTTTCAATATTTTCATATTCTTTTTAAACATTAACATCACTCCGCCCACTGTTGTCTGATTTAATACTAGTATTAGAAGCAATGACATCTTCTATGTCCAGTCTTCAAAAGCACATGGTACACAGAAATTCAAGATAGGCCCTGAATATTAGCAAAATAATAAAACTGCAAAAGGTGCAAGTTGCACTTTTATACCAAGACATCCAAACTACCTCACTATCGCTTTTTAAAAATACTCTTACAGAAACCAAAATGTCATGCTACTGCATCTACTTCCAAGAATCTTGTTGTCTGTGATCACAAAGCACAGAAGAGTTTAAACTTTGTTCATGTATATCCCTGTTCAGAGAACCACAGACAGAGAAATAATCAAGTCAGCCTCTTCTTTCTATACAGAATTACACGATAGGGTCACATTTGCAAACAGACCAACAACATTTTGTGAGCTTTATGTCCTCAATATGGATTTGATCCCAAACACCTACTCAGACAATCATGTCTTCAGAAGACTCATTTGCAGAGCTCACAGCATACCTATTGTATGACAGCTAAATGTGACTAGACCAAGAGAAACAAACTCCCTAATGCTTACACTGTTAATTATAGCAGAGCAGTAATTAAGTTACCCCTTGCTGCTTCGATGTAAGACAACAGGAGAACAATGGCACAGTCTGATAAGAAAGGAGAAACAAATGCACCAGAGACACAATGGACAAACCAGTACCACAGCACCACGGCTCTTCTCTTCTTGCTGGCATCAGAGACAATGAGAGCTGCACTGAGGCAGTCCTAGCCCAAGGAGACAGTGGAGATTTCCACCCTGTATTTCCTGAATATCCTCCACCATCCCTGTGACTCAGTTCATTTCCATAATTCTCAGGTTTTCAGGAAGAGAACAAACCATCAGTCTTTAAAACAGAATTTCCCTAATATAACTTTGGGGTGTTAAATACTCCAGTGATATTGTTTCCATTTACTTGCACATGGTGGCCCTGAATAAAATGAGAGAACATCAGGGCTGTGGTCTGCTGGGGTTGGAGCTACAACACAACCTACCTAAAATACCTAAGACACTAAACCTGAACGCTGTGAGGTAGGGAAGCAGCCATCCAAATTAGCTTGATGAAACACATCATGAAGCTTCCACCTCCCCCTCAAAGAAGATACAATCATCACCTACACATTCATCCCATACATGTTCATCATTAAGCAGGTGATGAACGGCAGAACAAGCAGAAATGGAGTACAAAATGCTTTAAATGTGTTCAGAGCCCAAGTCAGATGTGACTTTTGCATATTCCTTTTGAGAGCTACAGTAAATAACTTACAGTGTGGTGTACATGGAATCTGGTGACATGTCTTTCATTAGCCAACCACAAAAGTAGGCTCCACATGAAAAAGGAGCTACCCCACATCTCCCTAGAGAACCTTGCAATGGGCTCTGGCTCACCACAAACCTGGAATCATCTACACAATGGTCACTTTGCAATGGGAATATCCACGGCCTGCAATCAAAAGGTATAAATGAATTCCCCCCTGGAAAACACTGAACTGTGAATTTAAGAATAAAACTGTTCAGCTTTTGTAAGCTGAAGATGTGTTTGTATTTTTGCTTCTTGTTGGTACTGAAAAAAAGGAAAAGGAAGCACCGTAAAACCTGAAGTACAAGGAAATCTTTGTATGATGTCAGAGCTGGAGTCTCCCTACCTCTGAATAAAAAAGAAAGGCAAGAAAAGATGCTGAAAGTTACTGAATACACAGATTGGAAGGTGCCCAAACTAAGCTCAAGACAGCAGATTTCAAACAACCTGTTCCTGAGCAACTAGAAGAAAAGGGATGTCAAAACTTGAGGAAGGAAGTACAGGATTTGCTTCCACCCCACAGGCTCACCTTCAGAGGTGTTTTTCAAGACAGGGTGTAAAAAACACATCCATTACAGCTCTCTGCTACTCTAGTGCTGTTTATGGCAGTTCTGAAACTGCATTGTCACAACTCCAGCTGAAGTCTAGAAACTGAGGGAAACCCCGGGTAAAGAGACCTTTTTTTAGATGCTGGAAGGAATATTCAAAATTGGCTAAATACAACTTTCCAATCCTTGAATTAATTTTGGGTTCTGCCCATTTTGTGCCAAAATGCTTCTAGCCTTTACAGGATATGCAGTCACTTGCTGCTTGTCACATTGCAAGGTATGAGCTGACACAAGAAAGGACAAGACTGTACACATGCCATTAGGAGTTGTTGGGAGAGAGGCATAAGAACCAAGGGGACGCTGAAGTTCGTTGAATCTCTCTGAAGAATGTCACATGGAGAGCAAATCTGTCGAAAATATGGTGACAGGAGAGAGCAAAAGGCACTTCCTAACCTGCTAGGAACAGGGGATTTCCCCATTGGGGAATAGTCCCTGGACTGCTGAGCTCAACCATTACACGAGGGAAGTGTTTTAGCCGAACCAGACTCTCCAGATGCCTCAAGGTTGTAACAAACCCGTCAAAGCCTCAGTTTATATTAATAAGCCAATCTTAAATCAGACCACTGTAGGTGCCAACTTGCAAGCAGACCTGCCAGGCCCGCCTCAGGGACGGCATGAGCATTTGGCAGCACAAACAGCCTCAGCCATGTAATTTTTGTCTGTCAGCACTAGTCTATCAGAGCTCCAGGCCACCAACTCCTCCTAAGATGAATTTCAGAACGTTTTAGGCCAGACACAGGCAGACAGGCATGAATATGGTCACACAACCATCTTGAGAGCTTGTAGGTTAGAAATGGAGGCACCATTATATGCTATTGTGATTAGGAAATTTGTACCTGGATGGGCATCTGTATCACAATTTTGGATCTAGGTGCCCTTAAGTCCATGCAAGACCTGCTAGAGACATGAAAGTTATGGTCCAGGAGAGAAAATAACCTTTCTGCTTGCCTGAATATACGTGAATTTCGTCTGATAATGTTCAAATCTCTTTAGCTACATTATAATGAGGTTAAAGCAAGAAAAATTTCCCCACCTCAAATATTACAAATGTCAGTAATGAGAACAGTAAAAATGTCACCACACGGAGAAAAGAGTGAAATTAGCATATTTAGAGGAGTATTATACCCATGAGTGAAATAATGCAATCAGCTAGCTGCAAGATAAAGCTAATTTGGTTTCCAACAGTTTATCAACAATACACTGCTCCTTTACATTAACAAATTTAACCGATACCATATCCTGCAAACAAGAATAATTCACACAGAATATTACACTGTGTTAATTAAATAGCTGGCATAGAAAGGTCAGGCCATGACTGAAAGATGCGCATATGGGTTGTGAAGCTATGAAAGGATGGAGCGATTTCAAATCAAGCAATTAAAATAAATTATTTAAGTCATTATTAACTCAATAATAAATACACTTAGATATTTTTGAGCCTATTTTGACAGCCCCTTTAGGTTGTTGCTGTTTCTCAGAAATGTCTCTTTCTTCTTGATCCATGCAAGAGTCAAAATATCTTTAAACCCATCCTAAGATGAGGTGGCTTGGATAAGTTATCAAAGAGTTATCCTACTTATATTCAAGTTTTCATTTGATTGTGAAGATAGCGTAAGGCATGAGGCAAGTTTTGCAGTTAAAAGGACACCACAAAGCCCCACTTGCCTAATTTTTGTATGGATTTCCTGCCACTAGAACCATGAAACCTCCACAATTACTACATTTAATTGAAAAATGTTCAAAGAGAGAAGTACTTTTTCACTTTGTTTACTTCTGCAAATAACAGCACTTTGTCTTTGGATGAATGCCACCAAATCATTTAAATTATAGTAGCAACACAGCCTTTTTAAATTGAAAATATTTTGGCATGGGCTAAACTATGCTGAGGTAGTAATGTATGAAAAAGACTTAGTAAAATGTGGACTTAATCTTATTTGGAACCCCAAAGCACCAGAATATCCCACAGTCATGAGCAAATCTGAATCTCATGCTGTAATTTTACTGTATTTTTGTCACTACAGCTGTGCACAGCAGGATCAAATTTTAGTTTTCTATCATATGTCCCTCTATTATTTAATTCTGCATGAATTTTACTTTTCCTGAGGAATTTCCTGAACTTTTATACACAAAATATAACTTTCTTTTTGATTATAGTTCTGTTGATTTTAGCCAGCATATACTTTTGCACCTTCAGTTAGCAAACTGAGCTATGTGGACTAAAAAAAAATGCAATGTCTGTTATGTTTGGGGAAGAATTTCATAGGAGTCTGTGGTTTTGGCTGCAAAACTGTGGGATGGGGGCCACGTGTGCAATTCAGCTGTGCACTGCCCAGCAGTTATGACACTGACATTGGAGCAGGAACCAGTCTGGGGGGATCCCACTATTCATCTCTCCCCATTTAATTACATAGGCATTTATCAAGCCAACTTCCAGACTTTGTGACAGAATGCCTGAGCAAGCCACATTGAAATAGCCAATATTTTTAGGGAAGATGAAGCACTGTGCAGCATACGAGCCATTAATTTTATGACAAGTGCAGATGGTTGATATACAGATAAATTCTCACCCAACCTAATCAAATGATTATATACTTCAATCCAGTTAAACGATAATACTAATGAGCATAGTGTTCCCCACACGATGATATATTCACCCGAATCATTTTAAAATGGATTTCAGTGCACGTTGTATCTGAACCCTACTATTTTCTCCCTCCCAATTCAGACCATGGCTGATTTGTACCCAACTCAGGGCAACACGATTTCCTTCTCTCTTTAAAAGGATCGACACGCGGGGGATGCTCTCCTGAGGCACCTCCCTGCCCGAAGGTACCCACACTGCGGTGAGGGGCCCGCGGCCGAGACGGACGTGTCGGGGGAGGAGCTGCTGGAGAGGCTCGGCGGGCCCGCTCACGGCCCGGACCAGCCGCCGGCCGGGCCTGGAGCCGCGCCGGGCCCCGGGCGGGCCGGGGCGAGGGGCACCTACC